>JAXCGZ010019959.1:0-27589 GCA_037179515.1 Halocaridina rubra
TAGGTAATCACACCTCAATCACTCCTCTCAGCTCCTTGGTTAAGAATGCTTCCTCCATGTTCCTCTGCACGTCATAAAAGTCGACTAAGTGGGGCAGAGCTGGGGGACTGAGAATCCCCTCCTCTGTATTTTCCCTCCTATGAATAGCCAATAGCCGATCTTTAGTAACTGTTGAATAATCCTGCACCATGACAGAAGACTTAGGTGTCAACTCTAGATTTCTTACAATATTACTATCATGACTAATCTTTTGCTGATATTACTTAGACAACACAGTATGTTGTACACGCTTACTTGAGTGTACTAGATCCAATGCAGTTCGTAGCTTCCGGCCAAATATCAACTCAGCTAGAGACACTCCAGTAGTAGAATGAGGTTTCACGCTGTACTGGAAAAGATACTTACCTAACTTAGTTCTCCAATCTTCATCAGAGCAGTGTTTGAGGAAATTTTTAAGATCTTTGACAGCATTTTCAGCCTAGCCATTCGTGCTTGGTTGGTAGGGTGCAGACGTGATATGACGAACACCATTCTTCTCCAGAAATAGGATGAATTCCCTAGACATAAAATTAGAACCATTGTCAGTAACGACTGTCATAGGCAGACCAAAATGTGAGAAAACATTTCTACTGGGATTAATAGTAGCAAAGGAACTAGTGTCTTTAGTAGGTAGCACTTCAATCCACTTAGAATGAGCATCAGTTAGCACTAGAAACTAGGTACCCATGGCTAGACCAGCATAGTCAGCATGCACTCTCACCCATTGCCTGTCGGGCCAATCCCAAGGGTGTAAAGGTGCTTTCTTAGGCAATACTCTGTATTTCAATGTTGACAAGATATCAAGATTACCACAATATCATTTAAGGTATCAAAATAGGCAAAATTCATTAATTTTCAAGCAATTTTATGTATCGAAAATGAACAGACCAAAAGTATCACATTAGATGAAAAGGCGGCACTACAGAGTCAGTGTTGCCATAAAACAGAGTTGAATAATAACTCTCATACTAATAACATTATTCATTTGCAAAATTATATTGAATATTACTTTAAGAAAGTAAATACTTATCTAAAGAAAGAGAATCAATCATATTATTACAAAAATATATGTGGAAATTTTACTAGAAAACATTAAATCTAATAACAAAATGTAACCTGGATATAAGGAAGAAAAATCATAAAACCAAAACAACGTACAGTTCGTTATGACAAAAAGAAGCAAAATTAAGGGATCAGTTTAGAACAACAACAAAATTATTAATAAATAAAGTGAAAATATATATATCAATTAATAAATAAATTAATATATAAATAAAGAAGACATATATCATACCACTGCAACACTCCAAATAAAGAAAGAAAATACACTATGCCACTACAACACTCCCCTGCCAGTACAGGAGTACATTAGTTTTAAACACTGATAATAGAAAATATAGATATATAATATATATGTGGAGACATAGATACAAAAATACAAATTAATAATATACATAATCAGGGTTACGATTAAATCTAACTCGACGAGATTTCGTAACAACAGATTGAGGTATTTTCTCTTCAATAACATCTTCATTATCAATATTTTCAGGAACAGATGCACTACTAGGAATTAATGTATCAGAATCTGTGTCATTTGTGGAATTAGAATCAGAAAAATAATTGTTTACACTTGGTTCAATCACATCAGAATTGACAGCTTCTGGCACAGAATCATTATTTACAGTAGGTTCTGTCTCATTAGAACTGATAGTTTTTGGTATTGAGGCAGGTTTCAATCTATCTACAGATACAGTAGTTAAATTTCCAGAAAGCTGACGTAGAATAAAATATTTATCACCACGTTCCACAACTTCAAGTGGACCAAAGTAGGGAGCCTCTAAAGGGCGACGTACACGATCCACTCTAACCCAAACATGTGTACATGATTCAAGATCTTTTGGAACATAAGGTTTAACAGAGGATGAATGAAGGTATCCATAAGAGGATTCAGAAAAAATCTAATTCACGCATTCGAGATACAAATTCAGAGACAATTTCTTTTTGTTGTGCAAAAGAAGGAATTTCAGTTGTTACTATGATTTTAGGACTAAGTAGCATACTTCCTGTCATCAAAGTAAATGGAGAAACTCCAGACTCTGTGGGGACACATCTTAAACCTAAAAGTACTATTGGCAAAGAAGCAAGCCAATCATCTTTACGTGTCATCAGAGATACTTTCAATACTCTATGTGATCTTTCAACCATGCCATTGGATTGAGGGTGATATGAAGTGGTACGCAGTCTATGAAATCCAATTATAGAGGAAAGTTGCTGAAATAATGCAGATTCAAACTGAGCACCTCTATCAGTAAAAACATATAATGGCACTCCAAAATGAGATACGCAACCTTTAATAATAGCAAAAGCAACAGTGGTAGCAGAAATATCTGTGATGGGGATGGCTTCCAACCATCTAGTAGATCTGTCAATACAGGTAAGAACGTATTGTTCTGGTGCTGTAAAAGACTGGCCAGGGACTTTACTAGGAGGGAGAGGACCAACAATATCTAAATGTATGAATTCAAATCTCCCAAAAGGTGCTGTAAAATTTGTAATAGGAGCACGGGTATGGCGGTGCACTTTAACTTGCTGACAAGAAGTACACTCTTTAGTCCAGCTTCGAATATCTCGATCCATATTAGACCAAAAGTACCTAGCTTTGATAATGTGCAACGTACCTTTGACTCCTGGATGTGAAATGTTATGCATAAGTTGAAATACTGATTTACGACAAGCTAAGGGAAGAAATGGTCTCGGATGGGGTGTTGACACGTCACAATATAAGTGATCAAATATCCTAAATATTCTATTTCATTTTTAAAGAATTCACATTTATCAATAGAAATTTTAAGATTATTAGAGCTTAGGATTTCAAATACTATAGACATATGTTTCTTGTGCTCTTCTGTATTCTCTGAATATATCAGAATATCATCCAGGTAAATAAATACAAAATCAAGGTTTCTAAATAAATTGTCCATCAAACGCTGAAAAGTGGCAGGGACATTCCGAAGACCATAAGGCATATATAAATATTCAAATAGCCCAAAGGGTGTGGTTACTGCTGTCTTTTCAACATCTGAAGGATTCATAGGGATCTGGTGATAGGCTTTTAACAAATCAATTTTACTGAATATCTTTTTCTTGTAAAGCTTTAATGACACACTACTAATATGTGGTAAAGGATATTTATCTGGCTTGGTCAAAGTATCAAGTTGCCTAAAATCACCACATACTCTCCACTCTCCTGGCTTAGGCTTAGGAACTAAATGAATGGGTGAAACCCAAGGTGATTTAGAGGGTTGTACAATTCCCATATCCAACAACTGCTTAAATGCTTCCTTGGCGGCAGAATATTTGTCTGGAGCCAACGGACGACATCTAGCAAATGTCGGAGGAGAACTCCCTGTATCTATATAATGAAAAACATTAGTGTTCCATACTATGATTAGATAGGTGAGGAGAATGCCATTAAAAATCGTGAGAAAAGTGGAGGTTTTATTACTCAAACTTAGATGTCCGACATGGCGTGTTCTACCTACGTAAAAACAACAAAACAATAGCGCAATGCAAAGCGCACGAATTAATCAGCTCAAAAGTTATACATAACATTCCTCCCTCCAAGAAAAAACATACAAAACTTATCAAAAATGGATCAGAAAAATATCAACATACAACAATCATTATACAGAAATATCAATATATTATGGCAACAAAAGACATTACAAATTAAATTTTTCTGGTGGCTTAATAATTCTCTTTGATCTCCGTAATACTGGAGATGGTGATACAATCTGTTTATCATTCACACCACACCTTTCAGTTTCTGAGACTGTGTCTTCAGACTCAATACAATTACTATCAGGTTGAACTGAAACAACACACTTTTGTGAAGATACTTCAACATCATTAGTGGAACTAGAGGCATAGGAATAATTACTTACATTCGGAGAACCTAAAGGCATTGGAGACTCTCTAGGTGTCTTAATACAAGTACCAGTAAATCTAGGCATAAGCTGATCATGATGCCTCTTCCATGATATATTACCAAAATCATGAACTTGCACCAAATAATTTCTTACACCAAGCACTTCAATAATTTTACCTTCAATCCAAGTCTCTCCCTTCCCAAAATTTTTAGCAAAAACTGCATCACCAACATTGTACATATTTGCCCCTTCAGAGAAAGCTTTCTTTGACAATTTTTCCAAGTCTCTGTCTTTGTTAGGGGAACATTTTACAGATACTAAAGTTGTTTTAAAACATCTTCCAAATAGTAACTCTGCTGGTGATTTACCTATACCACTATGCATACTCTTTCTATAATTGTACAAAAATCTACAGATTCTAGTATTCAATGATCCACTGTTGAATTTACTTAAGCCCTCTTTTAAAGTTCGAACTGCTCTTTCCGCCAACCCATTAGATGATGGATTGTATGGGGCAGGAGTTAAATGTTGAATACCATTTTTCTTATAAAAAGCTTTAATTTCCTCGGACACAAAATATGGAGCATTATCCGAGACAACAATGTCTGGAATACCAAAATTAGAAAATGTTTTTCTAAGCAATTCAATGGTAACACTTGAGGTCATTGAACTAGTAACTTGAACATCTAGAAACTTAGAATATGCATCTAAAATTACAAGAAAATATTTGTTATCTATGGGTCCAGCATAGTCAATGTGAAGTCTTGACCATGCCTTATCAGGGGTAGACCATGACAACACAGGAGCTTGGTTTGGTTGAAAATTTTTAAAACAAACTGGACAATTCTTTGTAATTTCAGAAATATCTTGGTCAATTTTAGGCCACCAAACCCAATTCCTAGCTTCTGCTTTCATCACATTTATCCCATTATGACCACTATGTAAGTGCTCAAGTATTTTACATCTTAAGCTGGTAGGTATTACAATTCTGTTTCTGTACAAAATTACATTGTCATATAAACTAAGATCAGATTTAACAGAACCATATTCATGTAATCTCAAATCATTTGTAGACCAACCAAATCTTATATTATGCATGAGTTGACCCAAAACCTCATCTTTCTGAGTACAATTTCTGATTTTTGAAAAAGAAATATCTTCAAAATCTAAAGCTTCAACTAACTTAATGTATTCATTTGGAGTCATGGATTTATGATCATCATCAATAGGCAACCTGCTAAGGGCATCAGCCACAACATTTTCTTTACCCACTTTGTAAGTAAGCTCAAAATCATATTGAGAGAGAAACAGTGCCCAACGCTGAATACGAGCATTGGCATTAGTAGGAATATGACGCCCTTTGCCAAATAAACCTAAAAGTGGTTTATGGTCGGTCCTTGCTTCAAATTGTCTTCCAAGTAAAAAATATCTAAAGCGATTCAACCCAAAAACTAAGGCAAGCCCTTCTCGGTCAATTTGAGCATAGTTCTGTTCAGCTGATGTCAGTTTTTTACTAGCAAAATAAACTGGTAATTCTCTTCCATCAATTTTTGCAACAATACACATCCTACACCAATAGGAGACGCATCCACTTCAACAACTAGTGGACTATTACCATCATAATTAGCCAAAAGGGGACCTTTTGATAAATCCGATTTTACAATTTCAAAAGCTTTGTTTTCAAGTTCAGACCATTTAAAAACTTTATTCTTTTTTAGCAATTCATACAAGGGGGCCAGCTTGGAAGAAAAATTCTTAATGAATTTACAATAATATGTCAACATTCCAATAAAAGATTGCAACTCTGCAACAGAAGTAGGGGGTGGAGAATCTAGAATAGCTTTGACCTTCTTAGGGGAAGGTTTGATTCCTTCACCTGAGATACAAAATCCAAGATATTCTAAAGAAGAAACCTTAACAGCACATTTTTTCTTGTTAATCTGAACATTATGCTCTTGCAAAATTTTTAACACTTCAATAAACCTAAGATCATGCTGCTCTTCAGATTCACCACTTACAATAATGTCATCCAAATAAGCATCAACTCCCTCTACATCTTTCAACAGGTTAGCCATAAATCTCTGAAATATAGCTGGTGAAGAAGAAAGACCAAAAGGTAATCTTTTGTACTTAAACAAACCTTTATGTGTATTTACTACTAAATACTTTTGGCTTTCTTCACTCACAGAAATCTGTAAATATGCATTTTTTAAATCAATAGTAGAAAAAATCTTTCCCTTACCAATAGATGCTAACAACTCATCTGTTTTAGGTAATGGATATTGGTCACATGATATACATTTATTCAATTCTTTAAAATCTCCACAGATACGTACAGACTCCTTATCCGATTTCAACACAGTAACAATGGGGGCAGCCCACTCACTATGGTTAACAGGCTCAACTATATCATCTACAATCAGTTTATTTAAAGCATCTTCAACTAAAGGTTTATAGTGAATTGGAACTGATCTGTGTTTTCTGAATTTTGGAACTACATCACTCTTAACATGAATGTGAGCTGTAATATCTGAAATGGGTTTATTAGGATTAACTTCATAATCATTCAACAATTCTACCACAGAACCATTGACTTTAGTAATTTTAGAAGAATCATTAATACCAGACAAATAAATACCTATTTTTGGCATCAAATCTTTACCACATAAGTTAGAATTATGATTTCCTACAACATAAAATGTCTGTTTCACTTGCAGAGAATTATAGTAAACATCCACTCCAACTTTACCCAAAACATTTATTTTGAGATCATCATAAGCATTTAACATTTTATTACAATCTACAATGGCCAATCCCAAATTATGAACCCAATCTTTAGTCAAGGTACTCACAGCAGCACCTGTATCCACCTCAAAAGGTACAAACTTACCATTAACCAAAATATTCACTTCATCTTTACCAATAGCATTGACATTTTTTACTGACAACAGTCTTTCTTCATCAGTATCACTGGAAAATGCTACCTTGTCTACTGCTTTAACTTTAACCTTATGTTTTTTTCTCAGAAGCCTTATTAAAACTTTCTTTTACTGGCTTTGGCTTCACATTACCTTTGACATCTTTTGAAGCCTTCCAACAAACTTGTTTTAAATGTCCTTTCTTACCACATAAATTACATGTTAAATTCTTAAAGCGACATTTTGCACTATCATGAGGGTAACCACAGTGTTTACAAGAAACTGACTTACTCATGGGACCATTGGTTGGGGTTTTAGCCTTTTGAACAACACCAGCCTTTTCAGAAACATAAGCTTGTTCAAAATTCAAAACTCTCTCAACTATTTGGATAGAAGACATAACCTTCAAATTTAAATTTTCAGCAACCAGATTTGAAAAATAAACCTCATTTTCAAGAGCCATAAACAACTGATCCCGCACACGAGAATCAAAGTTGCTACCAAAATCACAGTCTTTGGCTAGACACTTCAGGTCTGCATACAAATCTTTTAATGTCTCACCTCCTTTTTTCCTCCTTTGTTGAAAAGCCAATAAACTTCTATGATAACTAGGCTTTACATCATAATGTGCCTTAAGTAATTTGCATAAATCCTCATACGACTTAATATGTGGTAAATCTGGGGCACAAATGTTTCCTAAAATAGCATAAACTTCAGTACCAATAGAAACCAGAAGTAAATTATTTTTACTATTTGCCTCAGTTATTTCCAAATTTAAAAAAATTTCTTCCAACAAACTTAACCACAATTCAAAAGAAATCTTTGAAGGATTAAAATGATCAATGTTCACTCTGCGGTTAGCCCTATTTTCATTTTCTTGAGGCATGATTTATAGGCTAAGTCACTGGGTGAACTGGTAATAATCTCAAAATACACAACATGCAATCATGGCAGAGACAGAATAGGCTAAATATTATAGCACTGACAACATAAGCTAAACATCATAGAACTAGGCTAGGCCTATATGCAATTTGTTTTACTCCACTCCTCAAAGCACTGGGGTTAAGCACCATAGGCTTATGGTAGGCTATGATCAATCAAGGCTACCGTACACAAAACACTGGAAACAAGATTACCGATAAACACAATTGGCCTACCATAGGCTATCATCAATCTAGGGTACACCTTGGAAAATAATCACTATAGCTTTCCAATCTTGAAAAAATCGTCAGCAATAGGCTTAAACAGTTATAATACGGCATCTATGAAGGCTCCAATGCTAACTGCAAAACTTGATCAAAACAGCCTATGGAAGGTGGCCACGGGAACGAAAATCTCGGAAGTCAGAAGCTTACCCAATTTACCGGCTACCTCAAAACTGCAAAAAAAATTCACTTAAATACTGCAAACCAGCAGTTCCTTTTGCTACTGCATTGGTCCTTTGTACCTCGTCGCCATTTGTTCCATACTATGATTAGATGGGTGAGGAGAATGCCATTAAAAATCGTGAGAAAAGTGGAGGTTTTATTACTCAAACTTAGATGTCCGACATGGCGTGTTCTACCTACGTAAAAACAACAAAACAATAGCGCAATGCAAAGCGCACGAATTAATCAGCTCAAAAGTTATACATAACAATTAGAATTCTTGAAAGAATTATTAGCTGTAAGAGGCTTAACACAGGACAAGAGTGAGGGAAAATCTTGGAACAACTGTTGTACAGAATCAGGTAAATAGTTCAAATTCTTAATCACATAAGAAACATTATGATTTGCAATATCACCTTTTACAGAACATTGTGTTATATTGTCATGAAAAGTTTTATTCTTACAATCAATAAACAATCCAAAATTGCAAAGAAAATCATTACCTAATAAAGGTGTACATACATCTGCAACAACAAATGTCCAGTTAAATCGACAGCGCAACTGCCGAATATCAAGGTCAAGAATAATTTCACCATAAACTTTTATTGACTCACCAGTGGCCGTAGAAATATTAACTGCTGTTGGCCTTAATAAAATTTCTGAGACATACTTATATGGAATAATGGAGATTGCAGATCCTGTATCCACAGTGAAGACCATGTCACTACAACCAATTTTGGCTACAACCTGTAGAAGTGGCAGAACAGAAGTGGGCGTAGCTACAATTTTCTCTTCTGTCTGCCTTATTAGTTTTCCGAACTAGGAAAATTTCGTGCGGGCGACGAGGACCTAGACGTTGATGCTGGGGACGGCGCTCTAGAAGAATCCTTCATCTGGATATTTTGAGATTTATTCGGCCATTGGCACCACGGCTTGCACCATTTAGCCCGAGTTCCATAATATAAATGGGCACGACAATTGATGGGCTTAGCCCTATTATTATTTTGAGAAAATACAACTAGTTCTGCAAGCTTGCCTAAAGCTGGTAAATCCATATTTTGCTGAGAGGCTAAAACTACCAAAATACTACTGGGAACTGCTTGCAAGAATTTATGTTTCACTAGGTCATCTGTTACTCCTAATTTAGAAGCAGTTCTGCGAATTTCTTCTAAATAAACTGAAGGCTTGCCATGCATTACTGTATTACTTATCAAATCATTGAAAAGTTCAGGCTTGTTCTGTTCAAAAAGATTTGTGAGGTATGCTTTAATTATATCATAGTCTCTCCTATTTAAAGTGTCTTGGGGAACACGTTTTACAACAGTAGGGGGCAAGGCAGATAACACATGGGAAAATTTTGTTTCACTGGATTTCACATTAGCTAAGCCATATTGAGCTTCAAGAATAGAAAACCACCCTGAAACGCAGGTGTCCATGAATGCAGGGGCTTTCACTGCTATGTGTTTGACAGCACTAGACTTATCATCATCAGAATCGGGCATTGTTTATGACAGCTTATCTTGGAGTACAAATACTGAAAGAAACCTAGGCCTTGCCTACCGGTATGATGCTGAAGAAATTTTGTCACTTAGGCCTATCTTGTCAATTACAAATATCTTGTCACTCCGGGGTCACCACTTTGTAGTTCAATGTTGACAAGATATCAAGATTACCACAATATCATTTAAGGTATCAAAATAGGCAAAATTCATTAATTTTCAAGCAATTTTATGTATCAAAAATGTACAGACCAAAAGTATCACATCAGATGAAAAGGCGGCACTACAGAGTCAGTGTTGCCATAAAACAGAGCTGAATAATAACTCTCATACTAATAACATTATTCATTTGCAAAATTATATTGAATATTACTTTAAGAAAGTAAATACTTATCTAAAGAAAGAAAATCAATCATATTATTACAAAAATATATGTGGAAATTTTACTAGAAAACATTAAATCTAATAACAAAATGTAACCTGGATATAAGGAAGAAAAATCATAAAACCAAAACAATGTACAGTTCGTTATGACAAAAAGAAGCAAAATTAAGGGATCAGTTTAGAACAACAAAAAATTATTAATAAATAAAGTTAAAATATATATATCAATTAATAAATACATTAATATAGAAAAAAAGAAGACATATATCATACCACTACAACACTCCAAATAAAGAAAGAAAATACACTATGCCACTACAACTCTAGTGGCTAGACAAATGGAGCACCCAGCTAACAAATCTTCAAGGTTACAGTCCAATCCTGGCCACCAAACATAACTTTGGGCCAATTGCTTCATTTCAGTAGGGCTTAAATGCTCTTGATGAAACTCATTTAACATACTCTCTCTCCCTTTTGGAGGAATAATTACCCTAGGTCCCCATAGAATGCAACCTTGTTGAACATTTAATTCATTCTTTTTATACAAAAACCTACTAATGTCATTAGCAATTACAGGGGTGGCATCTAAAGTATTAACTAACTAGATCCACTCTGCACAAACAGGAACATTATCAGGTGCATTTGCTAGTGGTAATCTGCTCAAAGCATCTGCCATACCTAAAGACTTACCTGAATGGTGATACAACTTGAATGAATAGGCTTGTAGCATCAATGACCATTGCTGGATCCTGCCAGAGGCCATTTCAGGAATAGGCTTATTAGGGTTGAGCAAACCTAATAGTGGTTTGTGATCTGTAATTAGAGAAAATGCATGACCCAAAATAGTGATGAAATTTCTTCGTTGCAAAGACAAGTGCGAGGGCCTCCTTCTCTGTCTGATAATAATTGGCCTCAGCTTTATTTAGAGTTTGGCATGCAAAAACGACTGGCAATTCAGCACCATCCATCTTCTGACAAAGAACAGCACCCAAACCATACTTAGAACAGTCAGCAGACAATACGATAGGTATATTAGGGTCAAAATTAATTAGACAGGCATCTAATAATAGCGATTTAGATTTTTGGAAATCTTTACTATGTTCCTCATTCCACTTCCATCTAACTTCCTTTCTCAAAAGACTATGCAAAGTCTCAAGAATAGCAGCAACATTTATCATGAACTTCCTATAGAAATTTAAGATTCCTAAATAACTGTGTACTGTGTAAAATCCTTAGGCTCATGGGCATTACGTATAGCATCTAACTCCTCCTTAGTAGCCTTCAAACCAGTAGAATAAATTGTATAACCCAAATACTGTATTTGGTCAACACCAAAAGAATACTTAGTAGAATGCTGTTTCAATCCAACTTCCTCTAGTCTTTCTAAAAACATTGCATAAACACTCCTCATATTCACAAGAGTTAGCTCCTAATACTAGTATGTCAGCTAGAAATTAGAAATGCCATGAATACCTCGCAATATATTATCCATAGTTTGTTGGAAAATTCCCGGAGCACTAGCTATACTGAAACACAATTGGTTATACTAAGACAATCCTTGGTGAGTGTTAATAGTAGTGAGTGAATGTGACTCAGGGGTAAGAAGAATCTGATTTTAGGCACTCTTCATGTCCAATTTCGAAAAAAAATCTTCCTACTCCCCAAAGTAACAAATAGGCCATCAATTCTAGGCACAGGATATTTAGTAACATTACACGTTTGGCTAATGGTCAAACGATAGTCTCTGCAACTACGTACAGTTTTGTCACCTTTCAGCACAGGTAAAATAGGAGCTGCCCAATTAGAGTGATGGACCGGCTCAGTGATATTTTGTTCCAACAATTTATCCAACGCTGCATCTACTTTCGCGCGCAGTGCATTTGGTACATTTCGGGTCTTGTAATACTTAGGTAATGTCTCATCCTCTTCAAATGGAACTTCCATTCCCCTATAACCTCCTAATTCTTCTCGGAACAAATCAGGAAATTTCTCCATGACAGACTTTTCAGCAATAGCATGCACAGCACTGTCCACTAGACTTAGACTAATATATAGAGCTTGTAATAAATCATGACCTAATATGTTAGGACCAGAATCCTTTACTATTACGATAGCTTTATTCTCTAAAACTTGACCTTGGAACTTGATCTTTACCCAAGTCTCCCCACACTCAGGAATTTTGGAACCTCCATGTTTAGTGAAGAGAATATTACAAATATCTGTATAGCACTTGAAGCTAGTGCACATCTCATATGTCTTTTATTATTTTTCTAATAAAGTAGAGACTATTTGTAAACCAAGCCTAGTTGTTTGATTCAACTTTCTTGTTACATCATTTTCTTGATATTACGCCTCCTACTCTGGGCACGCAACATGTTGGCAGCCAAGAATATGCACATGAATATGCTGTGAACCCTAAAGGTGACTTGTGAAGGCTCTTCTGTGAGTAACTACCTCAAAAAAGAATGTTATTTAGGGCATCACCGACCGCTTCTTTCCTGATCTACGTATGGCATAATTTGCTGATGACTGACATCGTACATCTGGACTCGAAACATCAGCCACTTCTATTACTTATATGAATTGTCGTGTATCTACATCATTGTTGTTATAACTGAAGATGTACCTTTGTTGCATGAAATGTTGTACTTAAGATACAGTTTCTGATTTGTGTATAGTGCAAATTGGCCTAGTATACTGTTTAGGCATTTGAATTTGAAATATTTGTCATGGTAATAGTAAAAAAGGTGAATATAAATTTTAGTTTCTCATGATACATACACTGCAGATTTCTTTTTTCGTAATTTACTTCAAGATAATGTTCAAGCGGATATTTAATGAGCTCATATATATATATATATATATATATATATATATATATATATATATATATATATATATATATATATATATATATATATATATATATATATATATATATATATATATATATATATATATATATATATATATATATATATATATATATATATATATATATATATATATATATATTTTTCTAAGATAAACTTTAAGTGTGCTGAAGCCTCTCAACTGATTCATGATGTCAGATGATAATGAAAATGGTAGGCTGGTTTCAGGCATTAGGCCTCCTCAACAGTTTAGTTTGGGATCTAATGTTTTGGAGATATGGAAAATTTTCAAACAAAGGTGGCAAACTTATGTCGCTTTGTCTAAGCTGGAATATCAATCTAAGGAAGTTCAGGTTGCACTGTTCTTCCATTCTTTATAATGGCTTTAATTTTGATACTGATCCATCACTACGAACTGTCAGTGAAATTATTGCAAAATTTTAAGATTTTGCTGTGGGAGAAGTCAATGAAACTTATGAGAGATATGTCTTTAATCGGTGTTGTCAAGAGGAAAATGAACATTTGAGAAGTTTTGTCTGATTTTAGGTATTTGATTAAAACCTGTGGTTATTGTGATCAATGTAACAATTTTCTCTGGAAAAGTGCACAGATGTATGTAAAGCTGCTGAAAATGCTGGTTGTTGGATGTTCACCCTTGAGGGTGAGCGGACCTTCCACTTGTGGCCCGCAGGTGGGGTGAGATTTTTTTGGAGTGTACGTGGTATTCGCTCTTGCTGGCAAATGGGCTTTCCTGTTGGTGAGGGGGTGGGGTGAATTCTTGTTATTGGTGATGATCGGACTTTCCTAATTGGCCCGCAGGTGAGATTGTGCAAAACTGTAAAGATAACAGAGAGCATAAATATTCAGTTGTGAATTATTAGTTTACATAAAACAACTTAAATGAATTCCTGTTTTGGGGGAGAGAGAGAGTTATTGCATGGCTATCTTGGTGGAGGGTATTGTTTGATAATATTTGATAGACTGTTCATGTGGTTATTTGTTGCTAGTCTGATGATGGAGCTAGCAACCTGAAGGGCATTTGGATCTTCACTAGATGTTGCGGGGGCACCAGTTTTCCGTCAAATCTCTGAAAAAGAATCACATTCCAGGATGTAGTGTAGCAGTGGATGCGGTGGGGTTACCTGGCAAAAGGTGCATTCCTTGATGGTGTTATTCTCTACTATTTGCCAGGTGCACTTGTACCCGAGTCTCAGACGGTACACATTGAGCTCAGTGCTTCGTCGAAGGCTCTTCGGCAGGGTGATACGCCGAAGGTCAGTGGTGGCTTTGTACCACCAGGTGGAGGGGGAGCCAATGTCTGTGCACAGGTTGTGTTTAGTTATTAAGGTGTTAAGGAGTGACTTGGTGGCTTTATTTTTAATCTGTTGCATCCCAGGAGACAGAGATATCTGGACTTCTGCTCTGAGAGTGGCTTGTTTGGCGGCTTGATCAGCTTCCTCATTTCCCTTGATGCCGACGTGGCTGGGAATCCAGGCAAGAGTGACGGCTTTTCCAAGGCTGGTTGTCCTGTGGTAGTGGCTGAGGATGGTGGTAATGATGCGTATATTGTCTCTGAGGAGTGGCTTCTTGATGGCCTGTAAGGCGCCTTTAGAATCAGAGAGAATAAGGGCATGGTCAGCTTCTTGCTGGATGAAGAAGTCAAGGGCATTGGCTATGGCCACAAGCTCAGTCTGGAGCGATGAGCAGGAGTTTGACAGTCTCCAGGATAGGACGTGGTTTCCAGTGATGAAGGCGGTGGCTGAGGCTCCAGTTTCTTGGTTAACTGAACCGTCAGTGTAGTAGACTTGAGAGTTTGGCCTGCTCCAGCTCTGTATTTTGTCCTTATATATGTTTTTAAGGACAAGCGGATTTACCAAGCTTTTGGGGTTGTCAGGGAACTCGATCTTTATATCGAGTGGTTGGTCATTCCATGGGGGTGGGCATCTGTATTCAGGAAGCGGTGTGTCTTGTATCTTGGCTAGGATGCTCTCCCTGACAGGCAGAGCTTGCAGGCTAGCGCAGACCTTGGCTGCCCAGCGTCTAGGATGGTGGTTGGGCTGGCGATTGAGGGCTAGATGGAGATTTGTGCCAACTAGGCATTTATGTTGGGCAGTGGTGGTTTTGGCCACAAGGAGGGTCAGTCTTTGCTGAGCTCTGAGTTTGAGTGGAATGAGTCCCGATTCCATCTGGAGGTTTTCTCTCTTGGTCCATATGGGGGCTCCTAGCATGGTACATGTGGCGTTGTTTTGAATTACTTCTATCTTGTCCCACTGTTGGTCTGTTAGTAGCCAGAGTGTGGGACAAGCATAGTCTATGAGGCTGCGTATGGCTTGTACATAGAAGGTTCTGAGGACATTAAATGATGCACCATCGTAGAGGCCCGACATCCGACGAAGGACCGCTTGTCGCTGGCTGCACTTGTCGCGCAAGTGTTGAATTTCTGGTCCAAAGGTTAGTCCTTGGTCGATGATTACACCCAGGTATTGGTGTTTGGTAACCCAGTCCACAGGCTCATTACCTATGACCAGATTAGTGTCTGGTCTCCACTGGTGGATGGGAAGGGCCTTGGTTTTGCGGGCATTGATTCTTACTCCAAGGGAGATGGAGGCTCGGTGAATCTTGGTGAGGCAGCGCTGTGTCTTGTTCGAGTTTCTGTGTCCTATTGTGACAAGGGCAAAGTCGTCTGCATAGTTGAAGAGTTTGGCTCCATGTGGTAGTGTGATGTCCATGAGTTTTTCCATGAGACAATTAAATAGGAAGGGGCTGAGGATTCCACCTTGGGGGGCCCATTTTCGTGGTTTTTGTAGGTGGAGTAGTGCCCATCTACTTTGACTCGTGCACTACGATTTTGTAGACTCTGCTTGATCCACGAGAGAAGATTACCTTTGATCTGCTTGGATACGAGAGCAGAGAGTATTGCCGGCACATTGGCTAGTTCAAAGGCTTTCTCTAGGTCTAGAAAAACGATGTAACCACGGCTGTTGTTGAGAAATGATAGCATGGAGGCTATGCATTCTGAGGTGCCTAAGCCAGGCTGGTAGGCAAACATGTTTTCTGGAAAGGGTGGGCATTTCCAGCAGACTCTGTTAAGTACCATCTTTTCTGCCGTCTTGCTCAGGCAGCTTAGGAGGGAGATGGGGCGAGGGTTGTCAGGGTCCTGTGGTTTTGGGATGGGCTGAATGTCTGCTCTGTTCCATGAGGCTGGTCTGATTCTTCGTGTGTATGTCAAATTGATCAGAGAGAGTAGAGCAACCTCCCCTTGGGGCCCCATTTTTTGGATCATTGTGTATGTTATTCTGTCGGCACCTGGGGCTGTGTTCTTA
The DNA here is from genome assembly GCA_037179515.1 of Halocaridina rubra. Classification (NCBI taxonomy): domain Eukaryota; kingdom Metazoa; phylum Arthropoda; class Malacostraca; order Decapoda; family Atyidae; genus Halocaridina; species Halocaridina rubra. The sequence continues at coordinate 16,336 of JAXCGZ010019959.1, forward strand.
GAGCTTTTGCTTACTCTTAGTAGCTCAGTCAGGGAGAATGGAGCATCTGTTTCATCTTCAGTGTTGATGGCCTCTTCTATTTCTTCCCATCTTGCAGTGGTGAGGTCCTGAAGTGTTGCTCTGGTGGTGATGGGGAGCTGGTTGGAGCTTGCTCTGTCCGCGAATTTGATGGCGAGTTCTTCTGCTGCCCTGCTAGGATCCCTGTGGGGGGTGATTTTAGGAGGTTTTCCTTTAGCAAATGAGTTGATACTCCTCCACATCTGGCCCACAGATGTGCGAGCATCTAGGGTGGAACACCACTCTAGCCATTTTTTCCTCTTGATGTTGCGAGTCTCTTCATGGACATGTTCTTTGACTGCCTGGAGGGTGCGGTAGGAGTCTTCAGTGCGACGTTTCCTGTGCATTTTCCGAATGACGTTGAGCCGGTGGTTGAGTTCTTTAACTCTGTCACAGTAATACCATCTGTCCCGATGAGTGGTGTGTTGTGGTTTGCAGAGGGGTATGGAGGAGTCTGCTGCAGCTTGCAGGGCATTGACTAGCTCGGCCTCTGCTTGGTCGATGTCTTCAGATGGTACGTAGGCTGAAAACCAATTGCTGAGGTGCTCCTGGAATCGGCCCCTGTCGGCCTTCTTGAAATTCCATCGAGGGGGAGGAGCAGGGATTTGGAAGATTTCAGGAATTGGCAGTGTGAGATGGATCCCATAGTGGTCGCTTGTGACCAGGGGATGAACTCTCCATGTGGCGTCCTGCTTTAGGGAATTGGAGACAAAGGTGAGGTCCAGTATTCCACCTCTGTCGTGTGTTGGCTCATGATCGTTGAGCAGGGAGACATCTTCTTGGTCATTCAGCAGGCTCATGATGTGTCTGCCTGCAGCACAGGGGCGCTCACACCTGAATCTTGGGTGGTGCGCGTTGAAGTCGCCTCCTATTACCAAGTCACGATGACTGGCTAGCCCGAAGAGGGTAGTCAGGTCTAGGCTACCTTCCCGTGGTCTGTATATGTTGTACAGATCTATGCAGCTGCCTTGAAGTTGGATGTTAACAGCGAGGACTTGGACATCTTCGCCGCAGTAGACCGGTCGGGTTATTTCCTTTGCTAATAGGTTTTTCCTGATGAAGGTGGCGCTGCCTCTGTTCTCCCCTGGAGACCAGTGCTGGTAGAATCCATTGTATCCTGAGATTTTTGGAGGGTATTGCTCTGTGCACAGGGTTTCTTGAACCATGATGACATCAATGTTGTCAGTCTTGGCTATGCCTTCAAGATGTTGTACCTTGTGTCTGAGACCCTGGGCGTTCCAGTGTAGGATCCCGAGATTAGACATCTTGATGATTTGAGGAGGTGGAGGTGGTAGGAGTGGTGGGTTGTTGAGGCTGCTGGTGGGTTCTGGAGACGAGGGCGTTGGCGACAACGGAGTGGGCTACTTCGACGACTTGATTGTAGGCACCTTGGGTGGTGGCTCTGGTATCGAGGAGTCGGACGGCTGCCTGTACGGCTTGAATGAGAAGGTTGGTGAGCTCGTTTACTGTGAAGAGGGTTTGCTGTTTGGAAGAGGAGGCAGAGGAAGGTGTCTGGATAGGCTGCTTAGGTATGGGGGTATGGGAGTTTAGTCTAGGGTCCCGGGACCTAGTGTGGTGAGTGGGTGTGTGTGTGGTCTGAGTGTTCTGGGTGTTACGTGTGACTGCATTGTGTGTTTGGGTGTTGCGTGGGGTGGAGGTGTTGGTGTGAGTGTGAGTGTTGCGTGTGGGGTTGATGGGAGTGTGAGTGTTGTTTGGGGGGATGGTAGGAGTGTGAGTGTTGTGTGATGGGGTGGATGGAGTTGGTGTAGGGGTGGAAGCTGTAGGAGGTGTGATCTGTGTGTTAGGAGCTGGGTTGGTGTAGTGTGGTGGGTTTTGGTTGGGGAGGTTAGGTGTGAGTGGGGCAGGAGGGGGCATTTGCCAAGGATTGGAGGTGGGGGGAGGAGCTGGGGTGAAGTTGGGGGTGGTGTGATTGGTGACAGGGGCAGAAGGAGGGGTTCTTTGAGGAATCCTCTTCAGCCTTTCTGGGCAGCGGTTGTTCCATGCGTGATGGTTCCCTTTGCAGTTCGGGCACTTGGCAACTGTTGCTTCTTTTGCCTTGAATTTTGTAAGGCAGCGGTCGGTGGAGTGTTTCCCACTGCAGATTCCACATCTCTCTGGGAAATGGCAAGTATTCCTGTGGTGCCCAAATCTTTGGCACCGGAAACATCTTAGGGGTTCTGGGGTGTACTCTCTTATGTAGAACTTGCCCCAGATGCCGAGGTTTACTTGTGAAGGGGGTGGACCACAGATGTGGACCAGAACCTGCTTTGATGGAACGGTTTGGCCCTCTATTTTGGAGGAGCAACGTGAGGCAGCCGTAATGTACGTTTGCTTGGTCAGAAGGTCAACTGACCAAGCAACAGGGAAGCCAATGACTATGTATTTTCTTATTTTTAGTGCAGGGTTCAACTCTATCAAGTGTGGTGAGCCTAGGCTGCGGATCTTCTTTGCGGCTTCTGCTGAGGCTGGGTGGATAATGAAGTCACCCTGTACTTTAGGCTTTATTTTGCAGCCATGCTCGGTGAGTTGGTCTTCCAACTCTCTGATGAGGTCATATGCCTCTTTCATGGAAGGAGCCTCAACTTTGAACTTGGAAATGGGCTCTCTATCAGTCTTTGGGGCTGGGGGGGGGGAGCTGGGGCAGCAGCACTCTCATGGCTACTGTTAGAGGCTGTCCTTGCCCTCTTCTTTCCCACAACCGTCCACCCCTCTTGAGGGGGGTCGAGTTCCATTCCCCCCTCTGGGGGGGAAGCAAGAGAAGCGGCTGAGGCCATGACTAGCAACTAGTCACGGATATCACAGATTTCACTATTTATATGTTATTTGCACTGTTTGTCAATTTGATTAATGCAGTATAGGGGCCTTATGGCTTGATCACTTCACTTAATTGCAACACTACAACACTTAATCACTTATACAGTCTTCTATCTTTCTTCCCAACTCTCGTGGGAGAGGGAAGTGAAAACAGAGATTTGCTCAGGACACAATATTGTGTGTTCAATTAAACAAAAAAACACAAGCACAAGAAAACAACAAAATAAGGCAATCTTTCTGTTTCTCTCTTTGGCTCTCGTGAGAGAGGAAGAAAAGAAAACAGATATACTTAGGTTATATATCCTTGTGAAGACTTCCCCCTCAGGTCAGGGATGGAGTGGAGGAGGTGAAGTTCACTTTGTTGGTAGGAAGAGGCTTCAACTACCTATCACAAAAGATATAAAAACAATTAGAAGCCTGAACACTTTCTATTTCCCTTCTCTTCCCAACTCTTATAAAAGAGAGAGAAGAGCAGGCAAAATTACTTAGAGTATATCAAACACACAGTCACTTGTTTTCACTAAAACACAATAATGTGTGTTCAATTAGACAAAAGAACACAAAAGCACAAAAATTCAACAAAACAAGGCAATCTTTCTGTTTCTCTCTTTGGCTCTCGTGAGAGAGGAAGAAAAGAAAACAGATATACTTAGGTTATATTTCCTTGTGGAAGCTTCCACCTCAGACAGGGATGGAGTGGAGGAGGCGAAGAGGCTTCAATTACTTATGCAGGTCCTATCACTACTGGAGCTGGAACCAGACTGTTGTTGGGAGTTAGTATGCTGTGGTCTCGGGGTCCCCTGTGCCAGGTAAGCTGCTGGGTGGTGTAGGCTTCTGCTATTGGCTGCTGGGTGGAGTCGGCTTCTGCTATTGGCTGCTGGCAGAGTGAGAGAGAGAGAGGTCCTTCCACTACTGGAGCTGGAGCTGGACTGCTGAAAATGCATCTCTGAGAAATAAAATGTTTCATCATGAAAATGCAAGTGTGCATAAAGTAGGCTCTAAAAAAAAAATGCTGCTAAATCTCACAAATCTGAACGGCCACTGTCCAATTTGCATTTCAAAATATGTAAGTTTTATGGTAATAAGCATTACTTTAAAAAGGAAGAAGGTTCTGCTTATGGTAAAACTTGTAGTAGTTGTGGTCTAAATTTTTTTTTGCATCTATATGTACAAATGTGAAAAATAAAACTCAGGTCAGTTATGGTAAAAAAAAAAAAATCTAAAAAGAAAGTCTGTAAATATACTTATGGTAGTAATTCCACTGATTCTGGTACGAGTTCTGAAGCTGAATGGGTAAATTATACTAAATCTGAAGATGATACTAATAAGTCTAAAGATAATCAATGCAATATGTTAACTGATGGTAAAAGTATAACTTTTCAGAATGATACTGGTTCAAGTGTAAATACTTTGCTGCAAGCTTTGCTAAATATGTACAGAAGACAAACAGGGTTTTGTCTGTGTGGAATAATAAGATACAATTACCTTTAGGTGTCTGTAAAAGAAACATTGTAAATCCTAAAAACAACAGAAAGTATAATGTAGAACTTATGGTTGTTAATGAAGATTTGCTCCTTTGTTAGGGAAAAAAGCAAGTATTCAAATGGGTCTTATGGAAGTATGTGATTCTAATTTTGAAAGAGTATTTTCCGTCAGTGATGAAAATAAATATCATGATATATGCAAAATAAATTAGGTTCTTTTTCGGATCTACAACATTTAAACGTCAAAGAAGATACTCAACCTATTGTCATGCCTGACAGACGTATACCTATTTCTGTTAGATCTAAACTCAAAACTGAGTTAGATAAATTAGTGAGTATGGGAGTTCTGAAACAGGCTGAACAACCTACTCCACGGGTAAGTCAATTAGTGATTACCTCAAAGAGGAATGGTGATATTAGAATTTGTTTAGATCCGACGGAACCGAACAAAGCTTTGCTACATGATCATTACACATTACTTATTTTTGAAGATAAGTTACATGAATTAGGAGAGTCTTGTGTATTTTCTAAAGCTGATCTAGATTCTGGTTATTGGCATGTTATACTTGATGAAAGATCTATAATGTTGACAACATTTCAGACATGTTTTGGTAGATACAGGTGGTTAAGACTTCCTTTTGGACTTTAGTGTCTCAGAAATTTTTCAGAAACGTATTCTAAGTACATTTTCAAATATACCTGGAGTTATTTGTATTGCTGATGACATCATTATTCATGGCAAGTCCGTAGAACATGATCAAAATTTAGAATTATTTTTCAAAAGTGTCTTGAACAAAATTTTTGCTTAAATAAAGAAAAACTTTTTCTTCGTTCAAATAGTGTGGACTTTCTGGGTCATGTAATATCTAAAGATGGTCTTCGGTCTGATCCTGAGAAAATGAGATCGATATTTGAGTTCCCAACACCTCAAAAGTAAATTAGTTAAGCTGTTTCCTGGGTATGGTGAATTACATGTCCAAGTTTTTACCTAATATTACTGATATTCAACTTCCATTGTACAACTTACTGAAAAACAACATATCATGGTATTGGTCCTCAAATCTAGAAGAAGCTTTTCAACGTGCCAAGGAAATGATTGTGAATAGTCCTATGCTATCATTCTATGATCCAAATGAGGAGTTGACAGCTGAGAATGATGCATCTGAATATGGACTTGGTTCAACGCTTATGCAGGAAGGAAAGCCAATTGCTTTCGCAAGTAGAGCATTAACCATAACTAGGAAAAACTATGCTCAAATAAAAAAATAAATGTTAGCTATAATTTATGATTTAAATAAGTTTCATCACTTTACATATGGCAGTAAAGTGACAGTAGTTACAAATCACAAACCTATTGTTTCTATTGTAAAGAAGATTCTTACTTCTGCTCCTAAAAGGCTTCAAGCTATGCTTTTGCATGCACAGGAATATGATTTTGAAGTAAAATTCAAGCCACGTAAAGATATTGTAGTTGCTGATGCTTTTTCGAGAGCTCCTGTTGGAAATACCAAGAAAAGGAGAAATAATATCTGTAAATAATTTGTCATTTACTGCATTCAAATCCACAAGATTGGAAGATTCGTATAAAAACCCAGTCCAATGATACTCTTAAACTTTTGATACAAGTTATAATAGAGGGATGGCCTCAGAATAAAGCTCTTTTACATCCAGCCTTAACACCCTATATCAGTTATCGTGAAGAGTTATCTGTGCAAGATGGCATTATACTCCGTGGAGAGCGTGTTGTCATTCCTATATCAATGTGCAGTAAAAGGAAAACAAAGGTCCATGCTGGTCATACTGGTCATAATTCTTGTCTTCGTCATGCTCGTGAACTGATTTATTGGCCAGGTGTGTCTGCTGAGAACCATCAACAAGTTGAAGCTTGTGATGTGTGTTCTTCCTATTCCATCAAACAACCTCAAGAACCACTCCATCTTCATGAAGTACCATGTCGCCCATGGCAAAAACTTGGTACCGATATTTTTACTATTTCTGGTAGAAACTCTCTTGTCACTGTAGATTATGTTAGTCAATATTTTGAAGTTGATTATTACTGAGTCTAAGATACCCCTTTACTTAGTGTTAAGTTAATATTGCACACTCAGGAAGTGTTTTCTATTATTTACGTTTGACAACCATAAACAGTATGTTTTGACCCTTTATATAAGGGTTTCGATCCTTTTATTAAATGTTTCAGTATTATCCAGTATTATTGATTGTTCTCATGTCATTTAAGTATTTTGTTTAGTTTTAAAATTTATACTCTTCTACAAATGGTGTAACGAAATAAAAGCAGTTACAATATAGTTGTGTATATATGTCCACCCCCCATCATCTCTATAACATTAACGACAAGAATGGGATATGCATTATAATGACTAAACATCATACGCAATTATAAAGCTTTACAACCATCTACTTATATTGAACAGGGAAGATATATATTATAATGACTACACATCATACACAATTATAGAGCTTTACAACCATCAACTTATATTGATCAGATAAGAAACATAACAGTGGCAATGAGTGGTAACGACAAAAGGCAGAGGAGGCAGCACATTTGGCACCAACCAAGTTTTGGCAGGAGTGTTTAACCAGCCCACAGCAGTCAACCACAACCATGGTGCTCGATCTACCAGTGTCCAGAGCGTTTTCCATGCAAGAGGACCTTCCACTATTGAACAGAGGTGGAATAAGTGGATAGATTCGTTTGATATATACCTGTAGGCCATAGGAGTCACCAAGGATGAGCAGAAGCATTCCCTACGACTCCATGTAGCAGATCTAGAGGTACAGGAGATGTATGAAACCCTCAAACCTGCAGGTAACACCCTTCGACAAACAATTGATTGCCTAAATGCCTATTCTGCTCCTAAAATTAATTTTAGATATGTGAGATTTAGATTTAGCCAGTGCACCCATCATGCAAGTGAATCAGTTGGTGCTTTTGTTACCAAGTTGAAAGAGTTAGCTCCTACTTCTGAGTTCCATAACAAGGAGGATGTCGTAATAGATCAGGTTATAGCCAAATGTAATTCACATGAACTTAGAAAAAAATTGCTTCAGGAGAAAACCCTAACATTAGATAAGGCTTTAGACACAGCTAGGACTCTGGAAGCAGCAAATTCTCAAGCCATTGAGGGTTCACAAAATAATTCTCAGGTTAATAAAATGTTCTCCTAGTATGGTAAACGACCATGGCAACAAGGAAAGAACACGACTATTCAAAGGAAACCTGAGGGTAAACAATCCACAAATACAAAACCATGTTTCAAGTGTGGTAAGGCAAGTCATTATACCAGTGACAAGACAAAGTGTCCAGAAACTGACAAGAAATGTAGCAGTTGTGGACGCAAGGGTCATTTCAGTAACATGTGAAGGCTCCGCAAAACAAAGAAACACATCAATTATACCTCAGTTAAACCTGAACCACAACAGAATGGTCAGTTAAATGAGCCATCAGAGCAATTAGATAGCAGTAAACCAGAATTTGCTTTTCAAATTAACTCTATAAGTAGCAAAGACAAGAGATTAATGATTACAGTAAACATAAACTGTGTACAAGTTGTCATGCAAGTTGACTGCAGCAGACGTCTCTGTGATGTCAGAACAGGTGGCACACAAAATACCATATTTGTCCATAGAAGCTTGCAATAAAGTTCTGTGGGATTACAACGCACACAATATCAAGGTAGTAGGTTCAGCCAAGGTTAATGTTCAGTATGATTAGCTGACAGCACAGGATCTGCCCCTTACCATTGTGAAAGGCCAAGGTCAGACATTAATGGGTTTAGATTGGTTGAAACATTTTCACTTAAAATGGTCGGAAATTTTGAAGGTTCTGAAGGTAGAACATAAAACTGCTACACCTGTGAGTGATGTTTTTTCAGAATTTATGGATATTTTTACTGCAGGACATGGCACAGTAAAACCCACAAAGGCAACCTTAGTTCTGACATCTGATGCAACATCCAAGTTTTTTGCTCCAAGACCTATTCCATTGCTGTAAAGACATCAGTTGAAGGAAATTAAAAGGTTAGAAGCAGAAGGCAAATGGGAGAGAGCATTGTATTCACACTGGGGAACCCCTTAGTTCCAGTAGCCAAAAAAGATGAAGGTGTCCGGTTGTGTGGAAATTATAGGGTAACACTAAACCCACAGCTACAAATAGCCCAATACACTCTACCCAGCCCTACAAGCATGTTTGCAGCCCTAGGAGAATGTAAGGTCTTTTCAAAAAATGACCTAAAACATGCCTTTCAGCAGTTAGTCATGGATGACAAGTCACAAGAATACTGTACAGTAAATACTCATTTAGGGTTATTTCGTCCCAAAAGATTACCATATGGAGTAGCCAGCAGTCCCGCAATATGGCAGCAAGCCATGGATAAGATATTCAATGGATTGCCTGGAGTATTTTGTTTCGTTGATGACATATTAGTAGCAAGAAAGAACAAGAGAGAACATCACGAAAGACTAGTAGCAGTATTGAAGTGCATCCAAGAAAATAGAGTGAATAAAAAAAAAATGAGCAAATGTAATTTTAAAGCTTCAGCAATTGAATATTTAGGGTTCAAAATAAATGACCAGGGTATTCACAAGATAGATGACAAAGTCAGGACAGTACAGTCAGCAAAAGTACCTGAAAATGTCAAGGAGCTACAGTCACGTTTAGGACTTGTGACATTTTACGGAAAGTTCATAAAAGCTTTAGCTACCCTAGCTGAACTACTATGTCAACTGTTAAACAAAGACTTATCATGGCACTGGTCAGTGGACTGTCAGCTGTTATTTGAGAAGATAAAAGAAGAAAAACTTCTTCAAAGTTCTTGACGCATTTCAGAATGAACTTACCAGTAAAACTAGTGTGTGATGCCTCACAGGTAGGCTTAGGTGCAATATTAGGTAATTTCATGCCCAACGGCACAGAGAGGCCAATTGCTTATGCATCTAGATTGTTGAATAAGACAGAAAGAAACTATTCACAAATTGAAAAGCAGGGCCTTGCACTAGTGTATGCTGTATAGAAATTCCACATATACCTATATGGCAGGAAGTAATTTAAGTTAGTCACTGACCACAAACCATTATTAGCCATTTTAGGTCCCAAAGCAGGTTTACCTACTCTAGTCGCTGCAAGACTACAAAGGTGCGCTATCATTTTGGCAGCTTATAATTATACATTAGAGTACAAGTCTACTATCAAGACAGGAAATGCAGACGCACTATCTCGCTTACCCATAGACGAACCTTCTAAAGCTCATGAGGTCAGTATTTTGTTGTTAGACAGCTACAACTTATCTATCACAGCTAAGCATATAGCTAAAAGCACAAAACAGGGTCCAATATTGTCCAAGATACTTCAACATTTACTTACTGGTCGAGGTTCAACAATGACTCAGGAAGAATGCAAACCATATATGGCAGTATGATCTGAACTAAGTGTGGAACAGGATCGCATATTATGTGGGACCAGAGTTGTTGTTCCTAAGCAGCTTAGGAAACAGGTACTCACTGATTTACATGAGACACCAGGGCATTGTAAGACCTAAAGCAAAAGCTAAAAGTTACATGTGATGGCCGGGAATGGACAAGGACATTGAAATGTTTGTTCGGAAATGTACAATTTGTTCCATCAATCAAAATAATCCCAAACCAGCATCTTTGCACCCCTGGGAATATCCTAGACATGCTTGACAATGGCTACACATTGATTTTGCTGGCCCATTTCTTGGATATTCTTACTTAATTGTTGTCGATGCTTGCAGTAAATGGCGAGAGATCATTCCAATGCCGTCAACTACCTCACTTTGTTGCAGTCCATGGTCTGCCAGAGCGCATAGTATCTGATAATGATCGTCAGTTTTCTTCTCAGGAATTCAAAGATTTTTTGGATGTAATTGGCTTTCTACACACCTCTTCTGCACCGTATCATCCTTCCACAAATGAGGAGGCTAAGAGATTTGTCCAGACATCTAAGCATAATATGAAATGTCGACAAGCCTCACATGCTACTGTTCCTACTAGCATAAGTAAATTTCTCCTAAGTTATCGAACTACTCCACATGCAACTACGGGTATGGCACCATCAGTTTTGTTGATGGGGAGGAGGATTAGGACTAAATTGGATCTGATGTTGCCCGATTTTCTTAGTATTGAGCAGAAAAAAGGCTGGACACAATTACAACACCAAAAGGAGATACAACACTTTCAAGTTTCATCTCCAGTACTTGTATGATCATGCACAACACCAGACAAGTAGATACCTGGGGAAATTACACGAAAGGTTGGGAATATGCATTATGATGTTCGAGTAAATGTAAATGTAATGAAGAGACACAATGATCAGATAAAGCCTTCTTGTTCTGACAATAGGCACCACCTATCAGCAAATTAGTCTGATACTGAACAAATGCTTCATCCCAGAAATGCAGTGGAACCAGCCACGAACACAGAGATTTCATTCTCAGCAGACGCATTACCAGTGCCTTTACCCAAGAGTCCAGTTGCACGCAGGGTACTTCCTGATAGGGCAACCAGGGGAATATCTCCTTAGAAATTAGATTTGTGACCATGCATGATATTATGATAATATAGATATTAAGACAAGATATTTTTTTTGCATATACCCATATGTGTACTCAAAACTCTTTCAAGGGGGAAGGAAGTATTGTGTCTAAGATACCCCCTTTAATTAGTGTTAAGTTTTCGATTGCACACTCAGGAAGTGTTTTCTATCATTTACGTTTGACAACCATAAACAGTGTTTCGATCCTTTATATAAGGGTTTCGATCCTTTTATTTAATGTTTCAGTATTATCCAGTATTACTGATTGTTCTCATGTCATTTATGTATTTTGTTTAGTTTTAGAATTTATACTCTTCTACAA
>JAXCGZ010019960.1:0-2500 GCA_037179515.1 Halocaridina rubra
AAAAATAGATAATCAAAGTGTAGTCGATATACATATTTATCTTCCCTTATCAAAAATAAAAAAGAAATTTAACAAACAAAGAAGTTTAATGACACAAACTTTGGCACTGGAGTGAGATCCTTACTTCTTGAAAATTTCGTTTAGATTTCACTGGTTTGATTGGCTTGGGGGGGAGGGGTTAAGAAAACCTTCACCTGGGGAGTCCCTCGGGTGGCGGGGGGAAGAAGCCCTCACAGGAAGGTTACTCCCAATATACAAAATAAGGGAATCTTGGACCCAAACCAGATGTCAGAATATGCCCAGCATATCTGGGTCCTCTATACTTTGACTGTTTTTTTCTGTCTGTCATTTTCCTTTATGTGACATTACCTCATCTCTGCCTTGCCCTTAACCTTTTTCTTTTCCTTCGTCTTGGTAGTTTCTCGTGCCCAGGCCTTTATTGATGAGGGCAGTTTCTGCCTGTCCCGGTGTCACACATAAAAAAAAGGCAACAGTTTATACTACTATTGATCAGGTGGCACAAGAGTGTCAGATTTCGGAGTGCCATGCATCTAGTGAGATGAAAGCCTAGGTTAGATTGCATTAGGTTTGGTTATGTTTGGTTGTGTTAGGTTAGGTTAGGATTGGTAAAGTTAGGTTGTGTTGGTTAAGGTTAGGAATGACACTCCAGTCGAAGTATTTTTTTTATGAGTAGACACCGGGACAGGCAAGAAAACTGCCCTCAACAATAAAGGCCCGGGGACGAAGAAAACATTATGACGAAGAAAAAGTAAAAGGCTAAGGACAAGGTAGAGATGAGGTAATGATACACAGTTGGAAAAGGACAGGCTGAAAGACCAGTCGAAGTACTGATGTATTTATACTCCATCGGCACAAGTCGTTTCATTATTTTTTTTATCTACTATTCAGAGATAAACGAAGCTAAGGAAATACTTATAAGGAGGAAACTACATTTTCCTCTTATCTATCTCTATAAGTAAGAGCTATAATCCTCTTATAAGAGGTTGGCCAAGTCAAAGCAAAGATACCAGCTCTCTAAGCTCCTAACCCTCTTATCTCCCCAGTTGCTTACCTGCAATCAGGTAGGGAGAACAAATCTAGATTTATGGACTCCATCTAAAATATTGTTATACAGCCTCACACACACACACACACACACTCACTCACTCACACACACACACACACACACACACACACACACACACACACACACACACACACACACACACACACACACACACACACACACACACACACACACACACACACACACACATACACACACAAATGCAATACCAATAATGGACTGTAAAATAAGTCACTTAAACTGAGCAGGAAGGCGTTCTGCCGTTTGCTAAAGGTTCAAACAGAATAGCAAGAAGGCACCTCCCTAGCCCTTAGTAGAAAACGGAGTCCGTGACGTAAAACCGATCACTGGCCCTATTAGCAGAGCATGGGGGGGACCAACGTGGTGCAATCCCTCTACAGGGCTTAAGGGAGGGCCTTTAACTATAATCCCCCGGTTTCAACATATCTGTGTCCACCCCACTTCGAATGAGGAATAATTTTATCACATAAAACGGCACTGTGTAAAGAAATCACTCTGAATAAAACGAGAACACAGGAACCTGGCAACCTCAGTGTAATTAATAATAATAAACCTTTATTTCCATTACAATTCAATGGGTATTCGTCAGCCGGGGCAAGCCCCAACCCCCCCACTGTGGTGCCCAACCACAGCAGTACCTGCCAGGAAACAGCTTATATTCTCGGTCTTGGACGGAAACCGATCTTTCGACCTCGTGAATGCGAAGCCAGCGCGTTACCACTGTACTACCAAATAAACTAAGAACAAATACAAATACCAAATGCAAACACACACACACACTGACATACCTTCTTCTGCATTTGATGAGGACCATCCTTAACCGCAATGAAGTCAGCAAAATTCCTCCTTTTCTCAACCTTTCTCTTTCAACTGAAGCACCTTGCAAGGGCATTTGACCTTCCCGTGAGCCCTTAAATGCGCATACACACACACACACACACACACACACACACACACACACACACACACACACACACACACACACACACACACACACACACATACACGCAATTTTTATTTCTAATAGAGACTTTATTTTTTTTTTCTACTGCTGGCAGATGGGAAGACGAGCTTATTATTTGGTTGGCAAGGGAACAGTGAATCCAGAACATATCGTTCTTTATCATTAAACAACATATCAACCACAAATTTACATAGAGGGGAGATGGGGAACTACCGAGCTCGTGCGAGCCCAGCACTGATCCACTACCTCATACACACAGTTGATACCAGATCCAGCCACTGAGCTTCACAAAGGTCACTCTTACGTTAAGTATAGAGAGAGAAAAATCCCAAGGACACAAAAAAAAAGTAAAGTATACTGTCTTAACAGTAAATTATGATATTTTCTGCTCATAATAGAGATCGCACATTTATATCTCAATATATAAT
>JAXCGZ010019960.1:7500-15000 GCA_037179515.1 Halocaridina rubra
CTAGGAGGCAAGCAAGGGTGCCTAGGAGGCAAGCAGAGTGCCTAAAGGTAGGCATTTTTCTCCCTAACCAAAGGATTACGATTTTTATTTTAAGCATTAACTCTGGACTTTAAAACTGACGTTTCACTTAAACTATTTGGTGTGTGTGATTACCTAATTGTGTTTACGGGAAAGAGCCCAAAGCTCGTATCTTCCCGTCTCCTGAGAGGTTCCATTTTATACTTAGTGATACTTATACGTGTGTGTGTGTGTGTGTGTGTGTGTGTGTGTGTGTGTGTGTGTGTGTGTGTGTGTGTGTGTGTGTGTGTGTGTGTGTGTGTGTGTGTGTGTGTGTGTGTGTGTGTGTGTGTGTGTGTGTGTGTGTGTGTGTGTGTGTGTGTGCGTGTGTGTGTAAAAAAAACATTCTTAAATAAGCGTGAAAACTAGTGTCCTATTGTACCATAGAGGCACTTAGATAATTCCTAACAATCGCGCATAAAAATAGAGGGACTCCTTGAAATTGAAACTGATTATAAGACTATTTGATATCTATAATGAAAGCAATACATATTCAGAATTATATGCAAGACATCCCTGAGACAGGAGGATTATATATGAAGATTATTATATCTTTGTACGAATGATAATATAAGTATCCTATTAGATAATGTAATGGTTTATCTTACAAAGTAGTCTCCGTGGCAAAATGGTGGCGTCCGCGACTCTGAGGCGGCAGGTCGAGGGTTCGCACCCCGTCACGGACTGAGGTTAGTAAGGGCATACACTCAGGGTAACGACTACATCTGCCAAAACAAGTCCTTCGCAAGAAGGCAACCGTCCTAGCCCTTAGTAGAAAAGGGAGTTCGTGGCGTAAATCCGAAACAATGGTTTATCTTACAAAACTATTTGTATTTATCTAACTGCATGTCTGTAAGTACCTTCTTTTAACAGCTCTTCTTTATTTTCTATTCACCATATTTTCATTCATATACCAAAGCCATATTCCCACTTATAAGGGGGGTGGCTGAGTCAAAGAAAATACTTTTGACTTTTTGTGGGAAGTAAATACAGTGGAGGGAATTCCCAGTCCCCTCGCTCCGCTCCATTTAGTCGACTTTTATGACACGCAGGGGAACACGGAGGAAGTATTCTTACCCCCCCCCCTCCCTTTTCAAAAACTGTAAAATATTATTACAAGACAAGCAGAAAGTTATTGATTCTAATTCACGTAAATCTGATGAGGTATGGGACAGGAACATATGGAGAACACTGGCCAGAAACATCGACCCCACATAAAAGTGGGAAAAGATGTAGTGGAGAAGAAGAAGAAGAAGAAGAAGAAGAAGAAGAAGAAGAAGAAGAAGAAGAAGAAGAAGAAGAAGAAGAAGAAGAAGAAGAAGACTGTCAAATTATGTATTAAAAAGTGATGCTTTGCAAGGCATTTAAACAATAATATTTCGATATTATGGATGCCTTAAAATAACATACATAAGGTGTCATTCATAACAATGTTTCTTACACTTTTGTGATTAAACAAACATTACTATGTCAAAAAATACACACCTCTGTGTGAAATCAAACAACACTGTACAAAAAAAATGCCCTTTTCAAATATTAAAATGAACTTCCTTTTTTTTTTTTTTTTACTATAGAAGGTGTTTTTCCTTTACTTCCGTTTCCCATGTGTGCGTGTGTGTGTGTATGTGTGTTTATTCTCACAAAACTGACATAAAATAAAACTGCCAGGATATACTACTACTACTGCCACTATCACTGCTGCTGCGTACTACTACCACTACTACTACTACTGCAGTCTACTACTACTACTACTACTACTACTACTACTACTACTATTACTAATAATAATAATAATAATAATAATAATAATAATAATAATAATAATATATAATAATAATAATAATAATAACAATAATAATAATAATAATAATAATAATAAAAATAAAAATAACAATAAAAATAATAATAATAATAATAATAATAATAATAATAATAATAATAATAATAATAAGTAATAATAATAATTTTCCATATTTAGTTCAATACAGGAGAAAAATATTATGAAGTCATCCTGGAAATGCTGAGAATACCTCATCATCTTCAACTACAGATGACGTTTCCTTCCTTATATACAACATTACTGTTGTACCGCTATGCCATAGTGGGTAAGCGGTTTTTTGTTCGATAATCGAGGTTAGGCCCCTTTGGATCTGGTCATCACTTGGATGGGTGTTCACAGGGGAACGCCATATGCTGTTGGCATATCAGGGAACCGCCGCAGTGGTAGAGTGCTCGATTCTGGATGTAATGGATCCATGTTCGAGCCTGCTGCGGGGCGTTAGGAAGGGGATCCAGCCTCAATTTCCCGAAGTCAAGTCATCTGTGTCCTCCCACAGAAGGGAATAATCAATTAATCTTCTTTTTTTTTATTATGTGCTTGCTTTTTAGTTTGTGTGTGGGCGTGTGTGTGTGTGTGTGTGTGTGTGTGTGTGTGTGTGTGTGTGTGTGTGTGTGTGTGTGTGTGTGTGTGTGTGTGTGTGTGTGTGTGTGTGTGTGTACGCGTGCAAAGTAACAATAGGCTCTTCTTGGAAGCAGTCTTGTCCTTGCAACTCGACTTAGGAAAAGATTTTCAGTCTATATTAAGAAGGAAAAGCCTTCAGGTGCCTACCGTGTTGACGGTATTTTTTTCCATGAGGTGTCTCCAATATTTGACCATAAAAGTGTTAAAATACGCTTATGAATGATTACACTCGTCAGAACTACACTAATGAATGACTTTGGCTATATTTGACCAGGGTGGATCTCTAAATATTCATTTATCACAAGGAGCATAAGTCAGCGTCGGTTCAGCAGTTCATGATCAGATACATTTAAAGATAAATACATTATTATACTCGTCTTATTAAGCAGTTCATATAGAAACACACATACACACACACACACACACACACAAACACACACACACACACACACACACACACACACACACACACACACACACACACACACACACACAGACCTTCAAGAATTCAAAGAAATGTTCATTAGACGATACAGAACTCAGGAAGAAATGGGAAAAATAAAAAACTTGTTGCAAGAGGCAAGAAGGTTAAATGATGAAAGAAATGAAGAAGAGAAGAAAAAAATTTCATTACAGAGTTCTTCCAGACAAAGGGGAGATAAAGAAGATAATGACAGAAGATCAGGGGATGGGGCCTCATTAAGATTGTTATACACAAATGCTGATGGATTAGCTGGTAAGGCAGTAGAATTAAAAGATAGGATTCACAACAGTAAGGTAGATATAGTAATAATTACAGAGACTAAGTTGAGTGAGGACATAAACAGTGTCACAGTTTTTCCTAAGGGCTTCAGAATATTAAGGGTTGAAAGATCTGAGAGGACTGGTGGAGGGATAGCACTGCTCATAAGTGAAAGGATTCAAGTTGAAGAAATAAACTTGGCTATAGAAAGTGAGTTCAAGGAATTTCTTGTTGTTCGCATAAATACTGGGTCAGAGAGCATCATAATAACTGTTGGATATAACCTACCAAGGAACCAGAATAGGCTAGAAATTTATGAGGAAAGTCATATAGGTACTATTGAAGTCATAAACTCAGTTGTTAACATGGCACGGGAGAAAAAATGTAGGATTTTGATTATGGGAGACTTTAATCATAAAGAGATAGATTGGATAAATCTTGACCCACACAGTGGTGAGGACTCATTCGGGGCAAGATTCCTAGATTGCGTACAAGGGAATTTCCTACACCAACATGTAATGGAACCAACGAGAGCCAGGGGTGGGGATGAGCCATCACTACTTGATCTAGTATTCACAAATAATGTGTTGGATATTGAAAAAAATTGAGTATGAACCACCAATTGGAAAGAGTGACCACTGTGTGTTGTTGATGGAGTACATCATTGAAGATATTCTGCCTGAGAGCAGAGGCACTGAGGACATGAGGAGGAACTATCCAAAAGGAGATTACATTAAAATGAATGAACTTTTTGCAGTTATTGACTGAAGAACCTTATTTTACAACAAATCTGTACAAGAAATGTATGACATCTTTTGTGAGAAATATGGGAAGATTGTAGATTGCTGCATACCTTTCACCAAAGTAGGTGTAATTCATGCCAGAGAGAAATGGTTCGATAATGAGTGTAAAAGAGCTAAGGAGTGGAGAGACAAATGCTGGAAAAGGAATAGGAGGAGAAAAAACATAAATGCCTGGCAAACCTACAAAAGGGCAAGAAATGACTACCTAAGTAAAAGAAGAGAGGCAGAGAGAGACTATGAGAGGGACATCACCAGGAAGGCTAAAGAAAATCCCAAGCTTTTCCACAGCTTTATCAGAGGAAAACAGAAGGTAAAAGAACAGGTTTTAAGGCTTAAGAGAGAGGATGGAAGCATCACTGAGATGGATGAAGAGATCTGCAAAGAATTGAACAAGGAGTTTCAGTCAGTATTTAGAGTAGAAAATACCCCAACCCCCTCAGATTGCAGAGATAGAAGCTCAAGGGCCGGTATTAGAGAACATCAACCTTACAGCCACAGAGGTATGCAAAGCGCTGATGGAGTTAGATGTTCATAAAGCTACAGGTCCTGATGACATATCCCCTCATGTACTTAAAAAATGCGCAAACTCAATATCAGTGGCACTAAGTATCATATTTAGAAAGTCACTGGAGTCAGGGGAAATTCCAAGATGCTGGAAATAAGCAAACGTGATACCTATCTTCAAAAAGGGAAGGAGGGATACGGCTCTGAACTATAGACCAGTTTCCTTGACCAGCATAGTTTGCAAAGTTATGGAGAAACTACTAAGGAAACATATCTCTCTTCACTTGGAATCCTTCAACTTATTGTCAGTGAGGCAACATGGCTTCAGAGAAGGTAGATCAACAGTAACAAACTTATTAGAATTTTATGATGAGGTAAGCCAAATCTTACAGGAAAGAGAGGGCTGGGCAGATTGCATATTCCTAGACTTCCAGAAAGCGTTTGACACTGTTCCACATGGGAGACTTATTAAGAAGCTGCAATCAATGGCTAGAATAGGTGGAAATGTTTTGGAATGGATAAAAACTTACTTAGAAGGCAGGGAACAGAGGGTTAGAGTAAGACACTCAGTGTCTGAATGGAGAAGAGTTAGTAGTGGAGTTCCACAGGGTTCAGTTTTAGGGCCACTTTTGTTCCTTGTATATGTAAATAACCTACCAGAGTGTGCAAATTCATTCATGAATATGTTTGCAGATGATGCAAAGATTGTGAAGAAAGTAAAAAACGAGAACAATGGTAGAGAACTTCAGGAGGATCTAAATAATCTGCATGAGTGGTCAGAAAAGTGGCTAATGAAATTCAATACTTCAAAATGTAAGGTAATGAGAATGGGTACAAGTGCAAGAAGGCCCAAGCTTGACTATTTGGTGGCTGGAGTACAACTTCATGAGACAAAAATGAGCGAGATCAAGGAGTAAACATACTGGCAGATCTGTCTCCAGAAATACATATAAATGGCATAGTAAGGGCAGCATATGCATTCTTATCAAATGTAAGGGTAGCCTTCAGGCACATGGACAAGGAAATGTTCAGGAATATTTATGTAACCTATGTGAGGCCAAACCTCGAATATGCAGCCCCCTTTTGGAATCCGCACTTGAAAAAGCACATAGCTAAGCTTGTAAAAGTTCAAAGTCATGCCACGAAACTGGTGCCAGAAATACGCAATCTCAGTTATGATGAGAGGCTGAGGGAATTAGACTTGCCATCACTCGAAACTAGAAGATTGAGGGGGGATATGGTGACAGTCTTTAAATTCCTTCATGGTTATGATAGAGTGGATAGGGATCGATATTTTGATATGGCTGGCTCTAGAACTAGAGGTCATAGTTTGAAGCTTCGTAAGAAAACTTCTTTGCAGGATGTAAGGAAATACTTTTTCAGTGTAGGAGTAGTTGATAATTGGAATTCGCTAAGCGAGGAGGTAGTTCATACTATCTCAATCAATAGTTTTAAGGACAGGTATGATAAGTATCACCAAGAACAAAATGGAACCGATTAGGAGACGGGAAGATACGAGCTTTGGGCTCTTTCCCGCAAACACAATTAGATAATCACAATTAGGTAATCACACATGGTGAGTGTTGTGACCTCGACAGTGGGGAAGGGATGCCTTCGCTAACTTATCAGAGCAGCGATGGAAGTAGTAGAGATAAAAAGAGAAAGGGATGATACCTTACGGCAAAGAGAGAGAATCCAGATTAAAAGTAAGAGAAGAATTGTTGATGAGTCTGACTGCGTTAGATTCAACCCTATCAAGGAGATAAGTATAAGAAGCAGCACCCCAGATGTGCGAACAGTATTCTAAGATGGGACGGATAAGATATTTATAGAATTTAAGTAACTGAAAAGAATTAAAGTGTTGACCAAAACGAAACAGAACCCCCATTTTTGGATGCAGATTTAAAAATTTGGATTATGGGACTCCTCCAAGACAAGTTAGAGGTTCTCTGGATTTCTACTATGTTAATAGAATTAAGAGAGTACATTTCGTTAGTTTAGAAGACAATAGGGCTATCAGAAGAGAAGAAAATAAAGAGATAGCCAGAATCTGTCTTGGAGGCATTACATTTAACTAAATTTTGGGTGTCTCACTCCGATACCATTTGCAAATTGGGCTTGAGAGTAGAGGAGGGAATGATATGAGATTGATTACGAGTAGCAGATTAAGGCTGTGAAGAAAAGGCAAAGGAAAAATAAAGGGTAGCATCGCCGGCAAAGGCGCAGAGAAGAGAGGAGGACCGGGACTAAAGAAGATCATCGATGAGGAAAAGGAATAAGGTAGCTTTCGTCTCCATAACATTGGGGAATTATAAAAAATTCTGCAAGAAGAAATCAACACAATGAACAAAAATACATGCAATATAGAACGGAAGAAAGTATATACATAAACTTTACAACTGAATTAAAATAAATAACAAATAACAGAGGTATGTGAAGAAATTAATAGCTTCGGATGAATGAAATATGAAAATAGAGAGGAAAAATGAACTATCATGATTAAGTGTTGGGTGTCTGAATTTTATAGACATTGATTCAGCAAGCCTGACTTTTAAGAGACTGTTATTTTGTGATCGGTTGTATATAATATCTTAAATTTCAATAGCTCATTGTACCAACAATTTGATGGCTTGGCATTGGGTAATCCTATATCAGCAATATTTGCATACATCTTGCAATGTCAACACGAAAAATTAGGGTTAGACAGTTGTCGTAATGAATTTAAGCTAATAGTATAAAGGATATTATATGGATGACAAATTTGTGCTATTTGAAAATAAAAGTCTCCAGTTTTCTTTCAATACAAAAAAAGCAACTGGTAAGGCCTTTAAGTTCTAGTACACATTCTAGTGCACATGCGAAGAAGAAATTGGCAAGGACTAATTTCTAATATTAGAGTACATGCTTTTATTTGTAAGAGTTAATTAATCTAA
>JAXCGZ010019960.1:20000-27561 GCA_037179515.1 Halocaridina rubra
TGGTTGTCGAACACGTATTCGACAGACAAGTGTTTGAAGTGATGTTCGAACGTGTGAACGGGGTATTTTGCAAATACCCCGTTCACACGTTCGAACATCACTTCAAATACTTGTCTGTCGAACCGCGTTCGACGAACCGTTTGACCATGTGAACCCCCCTTTACTGATCAGGACAGGTCGATATTGAATCTTCCTTCAGTTCAAGTTCTTTTCGTGTGCCAACATTCACACCAAATTTTCTGGTGTATTCGTTACACATCCCATCTGACAAGTCACAAAACTCTTGACTCCATTTCTCTTTCTTTCTCATTTTTGGGGGTGCCCGGGTCCGATAACGAAAATTTTCTATGACTGTTCCTGTATCATAAAATAAATCTAATGTTGCTGTTTTGTTGTTCCGGTTTTACGTTACGGACTCCCTTTTCTACCAAGGGCTAGGACGGTTGCCTTCTGGCGAAGAACTTGTTTTGACAGATGTAATCGTTACCCTGAGTGCATGCCCTTGCTAACCTCAGACCGTGACGGGGCGCGAACCCTCGACCTGACGCCTCAGAGTCGACGACGCTACCGCTGGAGCCACGGCGACTACCATAAAATAAAATAAATCTAATATGAAGATAAATGTCGAAGCAAACAATAAAGGAATAAAAACCGGTTTTACGTCACGGACTCCCTTATCTACCAAGGGCTAGGACGGTTGGAATGAACGCAGTTAAATAAATTCTTTTTTTAACTAGTTGGCGCCAGGCAGTATTTTCCAGGTGTCAAATCCTTTACGTATATTGAAAATATATCAGACTCAAAAGCCAAAGTGTTTTAATAACCGAAGCAATTCGTACATCATCTCTAGGAAAATTTTTCGAGGATGAAGTCAGAAAAAGATGTTGTCTGACATTGGTCGTTTGGTAACTACTGACAGTCCAGATTGTTCAAAGAAAACTAGGGAGATGACAGGCCAGCAATCGAGCCCACCGAAGGGCGTTAAGGATGGCATCCGGCCGTAAGTCCCCAAGCTCCAACCTATTTATATCCACATTCATAATGAGGGTTAACAGTAATATTTAAAAATAACATCGTCATATCTTAAAATTTTTACAGTTTTGTGTCAAAATGAGTCCCATTGAAAAGGGATGGATACAGACAAGTTAGAGCAGGGGAATTGAACCAAAAGGATGGACATAGACAAGTAAGAGCAGGGGAATTGAAGCAAGATGCCCTCCCTAACGCACTGCGGAGGGATAAAACCCGCCTTCATCACGCTCCTCAAGTTCCCGACCAGCGCCCCCTATCAGTGGCGCTACAGAGTTTAATTCTTCGAGATAGTTGGTTATCTTCGTTAGAGCTCTAAAGCGAACACAAAGGTGACGGTCGTGTTGCCTTTGCTGAGTCAGTATTTGATATGAAGGAGGCTCAGAGGTGTAAAAAAAAAAAAAAAAAAAAAAAAAAAAAAAAAAAAAAAAAAAAAGAGAGAGAGAGAGAGAGAGAGAGAGAGAGAGAGAGAGAGAGAGAGAGAGAGAGAGAGAGAGAGAGAGTAGGATTTTTGCACAGAATTTTGCGAACAAGAACTTTTTAAACAATGATAATGATAAGAAAACAAAAATGATAAGATGATAGGAACAACGCTTTCAAAACATAGAGACTGGACAGGCAGAGAGCTAGAAGAACATACATACAAAACACACACACATACATACACTAAGATAGATAGATAGATAAATAGATAGATAAATAGCTATTTAGATAAGTAGATAGACAGATATATAGATAGACAGATAGACAGACAGACAAATAAATAGACAGACAGACAGACAGATAGACATATATAGATAGATAGATAGATAGATAGATAGATAGATAGATAGATAGATAGATAGATAGACAGACAGATATATAGATAGATAGATAGATAGATAGATAGATAGATAGATAGATAGATAGATAGAAAAAAATATGCTTTTACTTCTTTTCACTAAACACAAGCATGCACAGAGAACCTCTAGTGTCTCTCCTATTCACTGGAAACTCCTTTGATCATGACCATATATTGTGGTACAGTGTCCGCAACCCCAAGTGGGAAAACCCACCAAAAAGAGCATTCACGAGAGTCAAATCGTGAGCCGGAAACCATTGTCTGCGTTATCACGGAATTCCCGCCTCAAAACCTGCAGTTTCGGCTCGCAAGTGCACGTGAGCCCCGTAGTTAACAAGTACCTGTGGTTAATACAGTGCTATGGTGGGTTGAGCCAGTTACAACTCGACTTGGGACCACTTGGAAATTATACTTCTTATTCTTTTTCCTCTCTATTTACTGTTGCTATATTTGTTGTTGTTGTTGTTGTTGTTGTTGTTCTTCTTCTTCTTCTTCTTCTTCTTCTTTTTCTTCTTCTTCTTCTGTTGCTTTGGAAACTGCATTATTATTTCCCGTTCTTCTTTATTCATGCTTCGCATAAGTCTATTATTTTTCTTCACGTCTTTATCAGGACGTGATAAAGCCAAGATTATTTTCTTATAAAACATACATAAATATATGTATGTATGTATGTATGTATGTATGTATGCATGCGGGTCAAGTGGGAGCGGTGCCATTTCTTGCGTATGCGTACCTCCCATCACATATGCAGCTGAATTTGGCCAAGTAAGACCACAATAATATTAATATGTTTCTAACAAAAGGTCAGTTACTCAAGGAGTAAAAAAGGAAAGATGAATTAATATCTATAGAAAGAACTAAGAATAGAATGAATTTCTAATTCTTAATATTCTCGCATATGTCTGTGTGTACACCCAAATGAAAACATGTTCTTACGTGTTGCTTAGTATCATACAAATAACATCATGACGAGGCGCGAAAATACGCTATAGAGTAAGATCTCCTTCACGATATATATGATGTGAACACCTTTATGATTTTTTATATAATTTAAACATTATTTCCACCTTCCATTCCTGTCTACTTACAGATTAGCGAGTCTGGTATTCTTGCAGTTGGCGTTCACAGAGAGTCTACTGTCCTTATCAGTCCTCGGCTTGTAAGTAAACCCTTTAAAAGTAGAGAACATATATAAGCACGTTTTTTTAATCAATATACCAACACGTTTTCTTATAATTTACCTCCGTGGCAGACTAAGTAATTATATGTTAACTCACTATAATGCGATAGATAGACAGACAGATAGATAGATAGATAGATAGATAGATAGATAGAGAGAGAGAGAGAGAGAGAGAGAGAGAGAGAGAGAGAGAGAGAGAGAGAGAGAGAGAGAGAGAGAGAGAGAGAGAGAGGGCGTCACTCATTCAACTCATTATTTTCGTTCAAGGTAGGAATCCCCTACAATTTACCCAACACGGATACGGAACTTGAAATCTTCACATGCAACGTACACATGCTTTCATGTACAATATGACATCTTGACAATGAATATTTCATCACAGGCACAAATTCAGGAGTTTTGCGAGCCTCATAATTGTTCATATTTGTTTACTAGAGATGACGACATGATTCCAGAATACCTTAATTATTCCTATATACAAGTAAATATCCTTGACATATATATGTGTTTATACTTGTTTACAATGACGATGACATATATACATCCATCCATCCATATACCAAAGCCATATTCCCCCTTATAAGGGGAGTGGCTGAGTCAAAGAAAATACTCTGACTTTTTGTGGGAAGTAAATACAGAGGAGGGGATTCACAGTCCCCTCGCTCTGTCCCATTTAGTCGACTTTTACGACACGCAGGGGAACACGGAGGAAGTATTCTTACCCCCCTCCCTCAGGGGGAACATAAATACATATATTCCACATAAAATGCAAGATTACGTATTAAAACAAGCACATGAAATCCTAATCTTATATCTATATAAAAGTATATATGCATGTGTGAATATATATCGTGTTGGTATGCACTCTGTCTTAAAAGAGAAAAAAAGTGTAATGTCATATTTAAAGATCATAATTATCATACAGCAGAAAGTTTTGCAATAAAGCTACCTTAGCATGTAGTAGGTTGGCCTATGGCACCAACCGCCCGTTGCGATACTACAGCTGAAGGATTTTTAAACTTGAATAGGACTGTCCAGGACAGTTCGATGTTAAGTCTTCCTTCAGTTCCGGATCATATTTTATGCCTACATCAACACGGAATATTCTTGGATATTCATTACACATCTATTATCCCTTCACGTCTGACAAGTCATTACACTCTCCATTTCTGTTTCTTTTTACTTTGTGTATTCTTCGTGCCCAGGCCCGATGAGGGCTGGTTTATTTTATTATTTTTATTTGGCCCGTCCTGGTGTAACAATCATAAAAAAAAAAAATCTGACTCACTGCAGTTCTAAAAGCTTTGTAAATTAATTTAGAATGAAAGTCGCGTTAAACATAATACTGACGTAATTCTAGACATATGTTCATTTAACAATTTCCCCTCATCATAATGCATGATAGAATATTATGTTGCAGAAAACCTTGTCATTGATTCTTTTGTTTACAAACGGAATTATTATTATTATTATTATTATTATTATTATTATTTTTTATTTTTTTATTTTTTATTTTTTTATTATTATTATTTTTTTTTAAATATATGATGTTCTTTTTGGCAGCCATCTCTCCGGCCGGAGGTGCTGGACACCACAGTTTTTTTTTTAGCAATTTCAATTTGGAGGTTACTCTACCCCCCCCCCCCCCCTTTGAGCCCATATGCAAAGCATTCATCCTACGAAAAGGGTTTACGCGAGGCTTCAAATATACTAGAAATGGAAAAAGTATTAGTCGCTTAAGTTATACTGTATATTGATATCAAATGAGGCGTATATGAATAAACTATAGTATACTTAAATTAATATATATATACATATATATATATATATATATATATATATATATATATATATATATATATATATATATATATATATATATATATATATATATATATATATATATATATATATATATATATATACATATATACATATATATATATATATATATATATATATATATATATATATATATATATATATATATATATATATATATATCTTATGGTAGACATCGTAGATATACAATCACTACGGTAGGAAAAGCAAATAATGTAAAAGCTTGCTTAAGAAACCGTACTCTTCAAAATGCATAATAATATTAGTTTCTGTGAAGAAAGAGTAGAATATTCACTGAATGATGTAGAATAGTCGAGGGTTCGCGCCCCGTCACGGTCTGAGGTTAGCAAGGGCATGCACTCAGGGTAACGATTACATCTGCCAAAACAAGTCCTTCGCAAGAAGGCAACCGTCCTAGCCCTTGGTAGAAAAGGGAGTCCGTGACGTAAAACCGGAACAACATCAAGATGTACAATAGTGAACGCTGCTTTCCAGTTAAAATCATACAATAACTGCGTTTTCCTCAAGTCTGTCTATACATATTTCATGATATATTATCTTTTCGGATTAAATAACTTGATAAATATTGATTATATAATATATTAATGATATAACTTTCAGAAAAGAATATCATATTACCAAGGAATTCACCAGGATATGGGCATTTGGGAGTATTTTCTGTTAGACCAAGAGTAAAAACCTGTAGTCATCGTGGCTCAAGTAGTCACCGCGGCTCAGCCGGTAGCGTCCGCGACTCTGAGGCGTCAGGTCGAGGGTTCGCGCCCCGTCACGGTCTGAGGTTAGCAAGGGCATGCACTCAGCGTAAGGATTACATCTGCCAAAACAAGTCCTTCGCAAGAGGGCAACCGTCTTAGCCCTTGGTAGAAAAGGGAGTCCGTGACGTAAAACCGGTACCAAGGGTAAGGATTACATCTGCCAAAACAAGTCCTTCACAAGAAGGCAACCGTCCTAGCCCTTGGTAGAAAAGGGAGTCCGTGATGTAAAACCGGTACCAAGGGTACAAAACCATGATCAAGATGCCTTTATTATTACCATAACCACGCAAAATATGATGAATGAGTAAGAATAGAGTTCGAACTGTTCATATATCTAAAGACATATCAGATGATGTAGGAACAGAAAGTACAGTATTTTCCTAGTTTACACCTTACAGCGTTAAAGACAAGCTCCCAACTCGGATCTCACCGTACACGTGATCTGGAGCATCAAGGTATATTAGACAGTAATTAGACAGTACTGTCTTTTTGAACAGACGAATAAATACTTTCACAAGTGAAGTAAAGTGAGATTCAGGCAAGGAAGTGCTCAAAATGCCTTTGATTGACAAACAACGGTTACTAAAATGGGAAAGTGGTCTCAATTGATCAAATGGTCGTCTTTAATTGTAGTTAAGGTTCTTTGGGGTTTTAAATGACGGAAAAGACAAGATCTGAGTGAACTCTAAATATTTTCTCTATGTATCAGTATTGATAATTTGAGAGAGAGAGAGAGAGAGAGAGAGAGAGAGAGAGAGAGAGAGAGAGAGAGAGAGAGAGAGAGAGAGAGAGAGAGAGAGAGAGAGAGAGAGAGAGAGAGAGAATTATCACCATATTGATGTTAGCATAAAAACCACCACTGACACATTATGTCACAGTTCCTACGTTGATTCAGGCTAAAGATTATCCAGTCGCCAAGCTTGCTCTAATGGTCTGCGGCCTGAAAGTAAAGATATATCAGACGAAAGAGGTGAAAAAAAATAATACAAAAGTAACTTGCACTTAAAGACAGAGGATCTTGCCACCACCCTATGGATATGGTTAAGTAGTAGAAACTACTACTACTACTACTACTACTACTACTACTACTACTAATAATAATAATAATAATAATAATAATAATAATAATAATAATAATAATAATAATAATAATAATAATAATAATAATAATAATAATAATAATAATAATAATAAAAATAATAATAATAATAATAATAATAATAATAATAATAATAATAATAATAATAATAATAATAATAATAATAATAAAAACAATAATAACAATAATAATAATAACAATGCCTTTTATATAATGAGTAAGAGTGGATTAAAATATATAAGACACTGCTAAAGTATCTTCCGTCCTTTATAAATTATAAAAGAAAACGAGACCAATATTAAGCAGTGACGCTTTCAATATTCAACTCTTGACTCATTTCGAAATTCGCTAAAAAAAAAAATAATAATAATAATAATAATAATATTTATAATAATAAATAAATAAATAAAAAAAAAAAAAATATATATATATATATATAATATATATATATATATATATATATATATATAATATATATATATATATATATATATATATCTATATCTATCCTGACAATGAAATACTTTCTGCTAATAGTGATGGAGATAAACTTGATTTATGTATAAGTAATACTCTAAATCCTTCAGATGACATATTTTATTCTGCTTTGTGTTTGTTCTCTTATTTTCCAGATAACGGTGAAGGAATTGAATGTCGTCCAAATGGGCGAGAGATTCCTTCCCCATTTCGGCATACCAGATGCATCCCAGTTCAAATCTTCAATGATACCTTCTGCACTCCGAGGGGACAGAATTGCATGAACTTTGTAAGAAGTATGTTGTCTGTTGGACCAG
>JAXCGZ010019961.1:0-12500 GCA_037179515.1 Halocaridina rubra
TTTACCCCGATAGGGACTCGAAACTAGGACTTATAATTACTACGTCAAGGCGCTACCAACTACACACCACAGAAGGTATAAAAGGAATCCAACATTATAGCTTATATCTGTTATACTTAGGGATGAACGCATTCTAACTGAATGCCACTATGTTCATATTACAGATTCCCCAACCTCACTCGTGGCTTCATTTTAGCATTTAATTCAATTCCCAATCTCATTCGGGTCATACAATAACCAAGCAAGCACATAACATATGTGAAAACATGAATCATTTTTTACCCCGACAGGGACTCGAACCTAGGACTTATAATTACTAAGTCAAAGCGCTACCAACTGCACACCACAGAAGGTATAAAAGGAATCCAACCTTATAGCTTATATCTGTTATACTTAGGGATGAACGCATTCTAACTGAATGCCACTATGTTCATATTACAGATTCCCCAACCTCACTCGTGGCTTCATTTTAGCATTTAATTCAATTCCCAATCTCATTCGGGTCATACAATAACCAAGCAAGCACATTACATATGTGAAAGCATGAATAATTTTTTACCCCGACCGGGACTCGAACCTAGGACTTATATTACTAAGTCAAGGCGCTACCAACTACACACCACAGAAGGTATAAAAGGAATCCAACCTTATAGCTTATATCTGCTATACTTAGGGATGAATGCATTCTAACTGAATGCCACTAGGTTCATATTACAGATTCCCCAACCTCACTCGTGGCTTCATTTTAGCATTTAATTCAATTCCCAATCTCATTCGGGTCATACAATAACCTAGCAAGCACATTACATATGTGAAAACATGAATCATTTTTTACCCCGACCGGGACTCGAACCTAGGACTTATAATTACTAAGTCAAGGCGCTACCAACTACACACCACAGAAGGTATAAAAGGAATCCAACATTATAGCTTATATCTGTTATACTTAGGGATGAACGCATTCTAACTGAATGCCACTATGTTCATATTACAGATTCCCCAACCTCACTCGTGGCTTCATTTTAGCATTTAATTCAATTCCCAATCTCATTCGGGTCATACAATAACCAAGCAAGCACATAACATATGTGAAAACATGAATCATTTTTTACCCCGACAGGGACTCGAACCTAGGACTTATAATTACTAAGTCAAAGCGCTACCAACTGCACACCACAGAAGGTATAAAAGGAATCCAACCTTATAGCTTATATCTGTTATACTTAGGGATGAACGCATTCTAACTGAATGCCACTATGTTCATATTACAGATTCCCCAACCTCACTCGTGGCTTCATTTTAGCATTTAATTCAATTCCCAATCTCATTCGGGTCATACAATAACCAAGCAAGCACATTACATATGTGAAAGCATGAATAATTTTTTACCCCGACCGGGACTCGAACCTAGGACTTATAATTACTAAGTCAAGGCGCTACCAACTACACACCACAGAAGGTATAAAAGGAATCCAACCTTATAGCTTATATCTGCTATACTTAGTGATGAATGCATTCTAACTGAATGCCACTAGGTTCATATTACAGATTCCCCAACCTCACTCGTGGCTTCATTTTAGCATTTAATTCAATTCCCAATCTCATTCGGGTCATACAATAACCAAGCAAGCACATTACATATTTGAAAACATGAATCATTTTTTACCCCGACCGGGACTCGAACCTAGGACTTATAATTACTAAGTCAAGGCTCTACCAACTACACACCACAGAAGGTATAAAAGGAATCCAACCTTATAGCTTATATCTGCTATACTTAGGGATGAACGCATTCTAACTGAATGCCACTATGTTCATATTACAGATTCCCCAACCTCACTCGTGGCTTCATTTTAGCATTTAATTCAATTCCCAATCTCATTCGGGTCATACAATAACCAAGCAAGCACATTACATATGTGAAAACATGAATAATTTTTTACCCCGACTGGGACTCGAACCTAGGACTTATAATTACTAAGTCAAGGCGCTACCAACTACACACCACAGAAGGTATAAAAGGAATCCAACCTTATAGCTTATATCTGCTATACTTAGGGATGAACGCATTCTAACTGAATGCCACTATGTTCATATTACAGATTCCCCAACCTCACTCGTGGATTTATTTTAGCATTTAATTCAATTCCCAATCTCATTCGGGTCATACAATAACCAAGCAAGCACATTACATACGTGAAAACATGAATCATTTTTTACCCCGATAGGGACTCGAACCTAGGACTTATAATTACTAAGTCAAGGCGCTACCAACTACACACCACAGAAGGTATAAAAGGAATCCAACCTTATAGCTTATATCTGTTATACTTAGGGATGAACGCATTCTAACTGAATGCCACTATGTTCATATTACAGATTCCCCAACCTCACTCGTGGCTTCATTTTAGCATTTAATTCAATTCCCAATCTCATTCGGGTCATACAATAACCAAGCAAGCACATTACATATGTGAAAACATGAATCATTTTTTACCCCGACAGGGACTCGAACCTAGGACTTATAATTACTAAGTCAAGGCGCTACCAACTACACACCACAGAAGGTATAAAAGGAATCCAACCTTATAGCTTATATCTGTTATACTTAGGGATGAATGCATTCTAACTGAATGCCACTATGTTCATATTACAGATTCCCCAACCTCACTGGTGGCTTCATTTTAGCATTTAATTCAATTCCCAATCTCATTCGGGTCATACAATAACCAAGCAAGCACATTACATATGTGAAAACATGAATAATTTTTTACCCCGATAGGGACTCGAAACTAGGACTTATAATTACTACGTCAAGGCGCTACCAACTACACACCACAGAAGGTATAAAAGGAATCCAACATTATAGCTTATATCTGTTATACTTAGGGATGAACGCATTCTAACTGAATGCCACTATGTTCATATTACAGATTCCCCAACCTCACTCGTGGCTTCATTTTAGCATTTAATTCAATTCCCAATCTCATTCGGGTCATACAATAACCAAGCAAGCACATAACATATGTGAAAACATGAATCATTTTTTACCCCGACAGGGACTCGAACCTAGGACTTATAATTACTAAGTCAAAGCGCTACCAACT
Organism: Halocaridina rubra; assembly: GCA_037179515.1. Classification (NCBI taxonomy): domain Eukaryota; kingdom Metazoa; phylum Arthropoda; class Malacostraca; order Decapoda; family Atyidae; genus Halocaridina; species Halocaridina rubra. Next base: position 3,108 of record JAXCGZ010019961.1, read on the forward strand.
GCACACCACAGAAGGTATAAAAGGAATCCAACCTTATAGCTTATATCTGTTATACTTAGGGATGAACGCATTCTAACTGAATGCCACTATGTTCATATTACAGATTCCCCAACCTCACTCGTGGCTTCATTTTAGCATTTAATTCAATTCCCAATCTCATTCGGGTCATACAATAACCAAGCAAGCACATTACATATGTGAAAGCATGAATCATTTTTTACCCCGACCGGGACTCGAACCTAGGACTTATATTACTAAGTCAAGGCGCTACCAACTACACACCACAGAAGGTATAAAAGGAATCCAACCTTATAGCTTATATCTGCTATACTTAGGGATGAATGCATTCTAACTGAATGCCACTAGGTTCATATTACAGATTCCCCAACCTCACTCGTGGCTTCATTTTAGCATTTAATTCAATTCCCAATCTCATTCGGGTCATACAATAACCTAGCAAGCACATTACATATGTGAAAACATGAATCATTTTTTACCCCGACCGGGACTCGAACCTAGGACTTATAATTACTAAGTCAAGGCGCTACCAACTACACACCACAGAAGGTATAAAAGGAATCCAACCTTATAGCTTATATCTGCTATACTTAGGGATGAACGCATTCTAACTGAATGCCACTAGGTTCATATTACAGATTCCCCAACCTCACTCGTGGCTTCATTTTAGCATTTAATTCAATTCCCAATCTCATTCGGGTCATACAATAACCAAGCAAGCACATTACATATGTGAAAACATGAATCATTTTTTACCCCGACAGGGACTCGAACCTAGGACTTATAATTACTAAGTCAAGGCGCTACCAACTACACACCACAGAAGGTATAAAAGGAATCCAACCTTATAGCTTATATCTGTTATACTTAGGGATGAACGCATTCTAACTGAATGCCACTATGTTCATATTACAGATTCCCCAACCTCACTCGTGGCTTCATTTTAGCATTTAATTCAATTCCCAATCTCATTCGGGTCATACAATAACCAAGCAAGCACATTACATATGTGAAAACATGAATAATTTTTTACCCCGACAGGGACTCGAACCTAGGACTTATAATTACTAAGTCAAGGCGCTACCAACTACACACCACAGAAGGTATAAAAGGAATCCAACCTTATAGCTTATATCTGCTATACTTAGGGATGAACGCATTCTAACTGAATGCCACTATGTTCATATTACAGATTCCCCAACCTCACTCGTGGCTTCATTTTAGCATTTAATTCAATTCCCAATCTCATTCGGGTCATACAATAACCAAGCAAGCACATTACATATGTGAAAACATGAATCATTTTTTACCCCGACAGGGACTCGAACCTAGGACTTATAATTACTAAGTCAAGGCGCTACCAACTACACACCACAGAAGGTATAAAAGGAATCCAACCTTATAGCTTATATCTGTTATACTTAGGGATGAACGCATTCTAACTGAATGCCACTATGTTCATATTACAGATTCCCCAACCTCACTCGTGGCTTCATTTTAGCATTTAATTCAATTCCCAATCTCATTCGGGTCATACAATAACCAAGCAAGCACATTACATATGTGAAAACATGAATCATTTTTTACCCCGACAGGGACTCGAACCTAGGACTTATAATTACTAAGTCAAGGCGCTACCAACTACACACCACAGAAGGTATAAAAGGAATCCAACCTTATAGCTTATATCTGTTATACTTAGGGATGAACGCATTCTAACTGAATGCCACTATGTTCATATTACAGATTCCCCAACCTCACTCGTGGCTTCATTTTAGCATTTAATTCAATTCCCAATCTCATTCGGGTCATACAATAACCAAGCAAGCACATTACATATGTGAAAACATGAATCATTTTTTACCCCGACAGGGACTCGAACCTAGGACTTATAATTACTAAGTCAAGGCGCTACCAACTACACACCACAGAAGGTATAAAAGGAATCCAACCTTATAGCTTATATCTGTTATACTTAGGGATGAACGCATTCTAACTGAATGCCACTATGTTCATATTACAGATTCCCCAACCTCACTCGTGGCTTCATTTTAGCATTTAATTCAATTCCCAATCTCATTCGGGTCATACAATAACCAAGCAAGCACATTACATATGTGAAAACATGAATCATTTTTTACCCCGACCGGGACTCGAACCTAGGACTTATAATTACTAAGTCAAGGCGCTACCAACTACACACCACAGAAGGTATAAAAGGAATCCAACCTTATAGCTTATATCTGCTATACTTAGTGATGAATGCATTCTAACTGAATGCCACTAGGTTCATATTACAGATTCCCCAACCTCACTCGTGGCTTCATTTTAGCATTTAATTCAATTCCCAATCTCATTCGGGTCATACAATAACCAAGCAAGCACATTACATATTTGAAAACATGAATCATTTTTTACCCCGACCGGGACTCGAACCTAGGACTTATAATTACTAAGTCAAGGCGCTACCAACTACACACCACAGAAGGTATAAAAGGAATCCAACCTTATAGCTTATATCTGCTATACTTAGGGATGAACGCATTCTAACTGAATGCCACTATGTTCATATTACAGATTCCCCAACCTCACTCGTGGCTTTATTTTAACATTTAATTCAATTCCCAATCTCATTCGGGTCATACAATAACCAAGCAAGCACATTACATATGTAAAAACATGAATAATTTTTTACCCCGACTGGGACTCGAACCTAGGACTTATAATTACTAAGTCAAGGAGCTACCAACTACACACCACAGAAGGTATAAAAGGAATCCAACCTTATAGCTTATATCTGCTATACTTAGGGATGAACGCATTCTAACTGAATGCCACTATGTTCATATTACAGATTCCCCAACCTCACTCGTGGATTTATTTTAGCATTAAATTCAATTCCCAATCTCATTCGGGTCATACAATAACCAAGCAAGCACATTACATACGTGAAAACATGAATCATTTTTTACCCCGATAGGGACTCGAACCTAGGACTTATAATTACTAAGTCAAGGCGCTACCAACTACACACCACAGAAGGTATAAAAGGAATCCAACCTTATAGCTTATATCTGTTATACTTAGGGATGAACGCATTCTAACTGAATGCCACTATGTTCATATTACAGATTCCCCAACCTCACTCGTGGCTTCATTTTAGCATTTAATTCAATTCCCAATCTCATTCGGGTCATACAATAACCAAGCAAGCACATTACATATGTGAAAACATGAATCATTTTTTACCCCGATAGGGACTCGAACCTAGGACTTATAATTACTAAGTCAAGGCGCTACCAACTACACACCACAGAAGGTATAAAAGGAATCCAACCTTATAGCTTATATCTGTTATACTTAGGGATGAACGCATTCTAACTGAATGCCACTATGTTCATATTACAGATTCCCCAACCTCACTCGTGGCTTCATTTTAGCATTTAATTCAATTCCCAATCTCATTCGGGTCATACAATAACCAAGCAAGCACATTACATATGTGAAAACATGAATCATTTTTTACCCCGATAGGGACTCGAAACTAGGACTTATAATTACTACGTCAAGGCGCTACCAACTACACACCACAGAAGGTATAAAAGGAATCCAACCTTATAGCTTATATCTGTTATACTTAGGGATGAACGCATTCTAACTGAATGCCACTATGTTCATATTACAGATTCCCCAACCTCACTCGTGGCTTCATTTTAGCATTTAATTCAATTCCCAATCTCATTCGGGTCATACAATAACCAAGCAAGCACATTACATATGTGAAAACATGAATCATTTTTTACCCCGACCGGGACTCGAACCTAGGACTTATAATTACTAAGTCAAGGCGCTACCAACTACACACCACAGAAGGTATAAAAGGAATCCAACCTTATAGCTTATATCTGTTATACTTAGGGATGAACGCATTCTAACTGAATGCCACTATGTTCATATTACAGATTCCCCAACCTCACTCGTGGCTTCATTTTAGCATTTAATTCAATTCCCAATCTCATTCGGGTCATACAATAACCAAGCAAGCACATTACATATGTGAAAACATGAATCATTTTTTACCCCGACAGGGACTCGAACCTAGGACTTATAATTTCTAAGTCAAGGCGCTACCAACTACACACCACAGAAGGTATAAAAGGAATCCAACCTTATAGCTTATATCTGTTATACTTAGGGATGAATGCATTCTAACTGAATGCCACTATGTTCATATTACAGATTCCCCAACCTCACTCGTGGCTTCATTTTAGCATTTAATTCAATTCCCAATCTCATTCGGGTCATACAATAACCAAGCAAGCACATTACATATGTGAAGACATGAATCATTTTTTACCCCGACTGGGACTCGAACCTAGGACTTATAATTACTAAGTCAAGGCGCTACCAACTACACACCACAGAAGGTATAAAAGGAATCCAACCTTATAGCTTATATCTGTTATACTTAGGGATGAACGCATTCTAACTGAATGCCACTAGGTTCATATTACAGATTCCTCAACCTCACTCGTGGCTTCATTTTAGCATTTAATTCAATTCCCAATCTCATTCGGGTCATACAATAACCAAGCAAGCACATTACATATGTGAAAACATGAATCATTTTTTACCCCGACCGGGACTCGAACCTAGGACTTATAATTACTAAGTCAAGGCGCTACCAACTACACACCACAGAAGGTATAAAAGGAATCCAACCTTATAGCTTATATCTGCTATACTTAGGGATGAATGCATTCTAACTGAATGCCACTATGTTCATATTACAGATTCCCCAACCTCACTCGTGGCTTCATTTTAGCATTTAATTCAATTCCCAATCTCATTCGGGTCATACAATAACCAAGCAAGCACATTACATATGTGAAAACATGAATCATTTTTTACCCCGACAGGGACTCGAACCTAGGACTTATAATTACTAAGTCAAGGCGCTACCAACTACACACCACAGAAGGTGTGGTGATCTGTCTATCACACACAGTTCATTAGTTATACCTTGTGTGTGTTTTATTGTAATACCATAAGTAATATTGTGCATCTACCTACATGAATATATTCATTGAGAGACTATATTATAGCAATCATTTATTTAGTCATTAATTTCATCATTTTCTCATGAATAAATGGGATTTGTTTGTAAAGCTAATCTAAATCTTAGGAAATCCTTAATTATGTATAATATGATAAAATTTTATACTTTTATTTTAGAATGTGATGCTCGTCTGCTTTACTTACAGAACGGACGAGGACTCACTCTGAGGACAGCACCAGGTTAGGACCTATTGTTAAGAGACTCGTAAAATTCGTGTAAATTTACGAGCCTCCCATTTCGCCCCTTGGACTAGTGCTGTCGAATTTGTCAAGCAGTGACTCTGTTTCAATATTGTATAAAGTTTTTGGATTTTGAACAATTATAATTACGTTGTTAAGTGTTGTCTATTTTGATGTGTCCAGCAGTCGTGCCTGGAGCTATAACTCTTTGTTATTTTTGTAAAATTTAACCTTTTCTTTTGGGCTGAAATATTGCTCCTTTATAATATTAACTTTTTTCCAATATATTTTTTATATTTTATCGATGAGTCTTTCATTTAAGCCTGGAATTTTGCAGTGTTCAGTTAATATTATTTAGTGTATTTGTGTTATTAACCAGTGGGAGTTCTCCACTAACTATTAAGCAAACGTAACTCTTGCCCTTCCCCTTTAGTACCGTACAGTTTGTCTTATATTTAATTATAAGCCAGTAAGTTTCAGCCCAACTTGATTTGAAGTTGGTGGAGTAAATATTTTTGTGTACGGTAGCCTGCAAAAAACTGAGAGTAGACTATTCATTGACCAGGTGAAAGCAGGCATTCTGGGAATAGTCACCACATATTCTAGTTTTTTCTGGTCCTTCGAACCGGTTGGTGCGTAGTCTAGCTAGCATACTTTACTACATTTACTGAATGGAATTTGGAATAGGCTACCTTTGGTATTGTTTTTGAACTTTGATATTAAAACACTGCGCATAAATCCATGGCATATTTTTGTGATATCACTGCTGATGTCGAATTCTTTAGTCCAAGGGAAGGTTTAGATTAGCTATTTGAATACATGCGTGTGTAATCAAGTGTACCTAGGATATAAATATTATAATCCTAGTGAATTCTGGTATTAGTTTAGTTTGGCCACCTAGCCAAAATTATTGTGATTTGTATAAGGTAAAGATTAATCCAGCAAGATGTCTTTACCATCAATTGATGAAAGTAAAGCGTTTGAACTTTACAAGGTTGTAACCGACGATCTGACAGATATGCTCAGTTCTATAGAACATGACCTTAAAGCGTCTCCTCCACCATCCTTACAGTCGTTACAGTTTTCAGAAGCAGAACTTACAAAGTTGTACGAGTCCATTGATGTACATTGGACAGGTAGTCAAGATGCTATTGATAGTACCCAGCTTAGCCAAGTTTCTAGAGAACACAGAACTCTGAAGCGTAATGCCTATAAAGTGCTCATACAAATTAAGTCAGCTATAGATGATCATTTGTCCTTTGGTAGTCAAGCACAAGCTACAACTAGTCAAGCTCCTAGTCAGACAGTAGTACCTGCTAGAACCCTTCCACACCCTAAGTTGCCTGAGATTAAGATTCCTGAATTTGATGGTCAGTTGAGTCAGTGGAATTTTTTTTGGGATTTCTTTAGTCGTTTAATTGATAGTCGTCAAGACATTGACCCAGTATTGAAATTTAGCATGCTCAGATCTTATTTGAGAGGTAAAGCTTATAGAACCATTGAAGGTCTTCCCATAACTAGTGGTAATTACAGTATAGCATTAAGTTTGTTGAGAAAAAGCTTTGCCGACAATGATCTTTTTTTGCAACAATTACATTTAGATTTGATGGACATGAAACCCCCTGAACATAATTTAACTGAGTTAACTGAATTTCACTTGACATTTCAACGTTTGTTGATGCAAATAGAGGGTGTAACCCAAGTACCTTGTGATGACTACCTAATAAAAGGCATAATTGCTAAGAAACTTAGTCCTAAAACTTTAGAGTATCTTTTTAATAAATATAGTACTTATACTTTGACTACTACACAATTGAAGGATGGTATTGGACACCTTATCAAGGTCATGGAATGTTCTCGTATTCTCTCTGATCAGTCTATGAATAAGCAAGGTTCACATTCTGATGCACATTCCAAAACTAAAGTAGTAACTAGTCAGAATTTTAGTACAAATTTTAATCATAGGCCTAGTACAGTACCTAAACAAGCAGTTGTGTCCCAGACTCAAACTAAGTTTAATTCGTCATCTAGCAATTCAAGTACTTGGAACAAACCTTGTCTCTTTTGTAAGGATATTCATAATACTAAGTTTTGTTCTAATTACGCAACTCATGAAGCCAGGAAGAACAGAGTTAGAGAGTTAGAACTATGTTTCGTGTGTATGCAGAAAGGCCATAGAGCCTCACAGTGTAGAGAGATGGCCGAGTGTAGAAATTGTAATGGCAAACATCATACCTTTCTCTGCATGAAACTAACCAACCGTAGTACTGCAGTTAATCAAGTGTCATTTGCATCTAATGCCCCAACAGTTATTAATAATGGAACTAACCTTAACAGTAACATTCCCACTAATCAAGTAGTAGTGGATGATAAGTTTAAAATCCTGTCAGGAAGAGATGACAGTGTCGCTAATTCTGTTCAAACAGATGTCCAGACTAATAAGGTTCCACTTCCTTCAGTAGCACTTCCTACAGCAATTGTTAAGATTTCTGGTGCTGGGGTACGTGAAACAGTTAGGATGTTTTTAGATACCGGTGCTCAACGGTCTTTCATTCATCCTGCAGTAGTAAAACGCCTTAAACTCAATCCAGTGTTTCGTATCTCACCTAAACTGACTTCATTTGGTAATCAAGCCGAAAATATTTTGTGTGACGTCGTTCGTGTTGTAGTACGCATTGGTACACAACGTATTCCGATTTATGCTGTCGTCTATGATAAGGTTAACACTACGTTATATGTACCTGGCATTGCTAGTGTTGCAGAAACACTCACAAAAAAGGGGATCAAACTTGCAGATCCTAACGTTGAGTGTGATGTGCTTAGTGACATAAGTATGGTAATTGGTGCAGATTACTATTCTAGATTTGTGACCAACCATACTTTCTATTCTGGAATTACACTTTTGTCAAGTCCAGCAGGTTCGATTATCTTTGGACCTATGCCAAAGTGGGCAATTAGTTCTCAGTCAGTTAACACAGTTAATGGGCAACATGTGCTTTGTGCTCGTGTAGGAGTACAAACCCTTGAGTCCGAAGTTCAGAACCTTTGGAATTTAGATGTTATTGGTATTAAGAATGAAACTTTAACACCTGAGGAAGTACAATCAGTGAGTCATTTTGAGTCCACTTTCCAGAAGGCAGACAATCAGTATTTTGTGGAATTACCCTTTAAGGGCACTGAGAGACCAGCAACTAACTATAGAAGAGCTTATGGTCAGCTCATGTCACTAGCTAAATCCTTTGCAACTCGTCCAGAACTTTATGGACAATACTCAGAGATTTTTAATGAGTACATTGAATTGGGATTCATTGAGAAAATTGATAACCCTTCAGTTACAGACGGACTGACTCATTACTTGCCTCATCATCCAGTCTACAAGAATTCTCCTACCACTCCTATTAGAGTAGTGTTTAATGCTTCTAGTAGAGCTGATTCACAATCAAAGAGTCTGAATGAATGTTTACTAACAGGCCCAAGCCTAACCCATGAACTTGTTGATTCACTCATTGAATTTCGTACTAACCCTGTAGCTGCTGTATCAGACATTTCCAAAGCCTTCCTACGTATAGGTATTTTGCCAAACTGCAGAAATTTCTGTAGATTCTTGTGGTTCGAGGATGAAACACTTCAGAAAATAGTTACCTATAGATTTAAAGTAGTACTCTTTGGTACAACATCATCTCCCTTTTTGCTTCAGAAAACACTCACATATCACTTGGAGACACATTCACATCCAGTAGCTAAGTCTCTGATCTCTCATTTCTATGTAGATAACTTTGTTTGTACCTATTCAGACTCTGAACAGTTAAAAACAGAGTATCCCATAGTAAATTCTATTTTAGTAGAAGCCTCTATGCCATTACAAGGTTGGGTGAGTAATGATGTAAAATTTAATGATGAAGTAGGTGTTAATCATGACCAATTGGATCTGAATAATGTAAATGTTTTAGGAATTTCTTGGAATGTTGAAAACGATGAAATCAAATTGTACTCCAGTAAGAAAGTGTGCAAGGAGGAGTGTGTGCATCATCAAATCACCAAGAGATCAGTTGTATCTGTAATTGCTAGTGTATTTGA
>JAXCGZ010019961.1:17500-27527 GCA_037179515.1 Halocaridina rubra
ATTGAATTAGCTTTAACTACCTACTCGCTTGGCGAATTCCAATTATCAACTACTCTTATACTAAAAAAAAGTACTTCCTTACATCCTGCAATGAAGTTTTCTTACGAAGCTTCAAATTATGACCTCTAGTTCTAGTGACAGCTATATCAAAATATCGATCCCTATCCACTCTATAATAACCATGAAGGAATTTAAAGATTGTCACCATATCCCCCCTCAATCTTTTAGCTTCGAGTGATGGTAAGTCTAATTCCCTCAGCCTCTCAACATAGCTGAGATTGCGTATTTTTGGCACCAGTATCGTGGCATGTCTTTGAACTTTTTCAAGCTTAACTACGTGATTTTTCAAGACCGGATTCCAAAAGGGAGCTGCATATTCAAGTTTTGGCCTCACATAGGCTACATTAATATTTAAGAAAATTTCCTTGTCCATGTGCCTTAAGGCTATCCTTACTTTTGCTAAGAAAGCATATGCTGCCCTTACTATGCCATTTATATGCATTTCTGGAGACAAATCTGCCAGTATGTTTACTCCTAGATCTCTCTCATTCTCTGCCTCTTGAAGTTGTACTCCTGCCACCGAGTAGTCAAGCTTGGGCCTTCTTGCACTTGTACCCATTTTCATTACCTTACATTTTGAAGTAATGACTTTCAGTAACCACTCTTCTATCCAGTCATGCAGGCAGCTTTAATCTTCCTGAAGTTCACTATCATAGTTCTCGTTTCTTACTTTCTTCACAATCTTTGCATCATCTGCAAACATATTCATGAATGAATTTACAGACTCTGATAGGTCATTTACATATAAAAGGAACAAGAGTGGCCCTAAAACTGAGCCCTGTGGAACTCCGCTACTAACTCTTCTCCATTTACACAGTGAGTGTCCTACTCTAACCCTCTTTTCCCTTCCTCCTAAGTAAGTTTATATCCATTCCAAGACATTTCCACCTATTCTAGCCATTGCTTGCAGCTTCTTAATAAGTCTCCCATGTTGAACAGTGTCAAATGCTTTCTGGAAGTCTAGGAATATGCAATCTGCCCAGCCCTCTCTTTCCTGTAAGATTCAGCTTACCTCATCATAATATTCTAGTAAGTTTGTTACTGTTGATCTACCTTCTCTGAAGCTATGTTGTCTCACTGATAAAAAGTTGAAGGATTCCAAGTGAAGAGAGATATGTTTCCTTAGTGGTTTCTCCATAACTTTGCAAGCTATGCTGGTCAAGGAAACTGGTCTATTGTTTAGAGCCATATCCTTCCTTCCCTTTTTGAAGATAGGTATCACGTTCGCTTGTTTCCAGCACTTGGAATCTTCCCTGACTCCAGTGACATTTTAAATATGATACTTAGTGTCGCTATTAATGAGTTTATGCATTTTTTAGGTACATGAGGAAATATAACATCAGGATCTGTAGCTTTATGGACATGTAACTCCATCAGCGCTTTGCATGCCTCTGTGGCTGAAAGGTTGATGCTCTCTAATACTGGCCATGAGCTTCTATCTCTGCAATCTGAGGGGGTGGGGTATTTTCTGCTGTAAATACTGACTGAAACTCCTTGTTCAGTTCCTTGCAGATCTCTTCATCAGTATCAGTAATGCTTCCCTCCGCTCTCTTAAGCCTTAAAAGCTGTTTCTTTTCCTTCAGTTTGCCTCTGATAAACCTGTGGAAAAGCTTGGGATTTTCTTTATCCATCCTGGTGATGTCCTTTTCAAAGGCTTTCGTGGCCTCTCTTCTTTTACTTAGACAATCATTTCTTGCTCTTTTGTAGGTTTGCCAGGCATTTATGTTTTTCTCCTCCTATATCTTTTCCAGCATTTGTCTCTCCACCCCTTAGCTCTTTTACACTCATTATCGAACCATTTCTCTCTCCGGCATGAATTACACCTACTTTGGTGACAGTTATGCAGCAATCTACTATCTTCCCATATTTTTCACAAAAGATGTCGTACATTTCTTGGACAGATTTGTTGTAAAATAAGGTCCTCCAGTCAATAACTGCAAAAAGCTCATTCATTTTGATGTAATCTCCTTTCAGATACTTCCTCCTCCAGTGCCTCTACTCTCAGGCAGAACATCTTCAATTATATACTCCATCGACAACACACAGTGGTCACTCTTTCCAATTGGTGGTTCATACCCAATTTTTTCAGTATCCAACACGTTATCTGTGAATACTAGATAAAGTAGTGATGGTTCATCCCCACCCTTGGCCTTCGTTGGTTCTAGTACTTGTTGGTCTGAGAGGGTTGATAGAGGATCTCCATGGGATGTAGCTGCAGGAGAAGGAGTAGCTATTAGGAGATTAAAACAGAAAATCAAGGAATTAGAGACAATGGAGTGTCGTTATTGTTGTTGTTGTTGTTATTATTATTATTATTATTATTATAATAATTATTATTATTATTATTATTATTATTATTATTATTATTATTATTATTATTATTATTATTATTATTATTATTATTATTATTATTATTATTATTTATTATTATTAATTATTATTATTATTATTATTATTATTATTATTATTATTATTATTATTATTATTATTATTATTATTATTATTATTATTATTATTATTATTATTATTATTATTATTATTATTATTATTATTATTATTATTATTATTATTATTATTATTATTATCTATTATTATTATTATTATTATTATTACTATTATTATTATCATTTTTATTATTATTATTATTATTATTATTATTATTATTATTATTATTATTATTATTATTATTATTATTATTATTATTATTATTATTATTGTTTGTGTTGTTGTATTGTAATTGTTTCTGATGGTATTGATGTTATTATAATTAATTGTCGATTATTATTATTGTTATTATTACTGAATTATATGAAACCCTCCTTAAGGACCCGGAATCGAATCTGGAAATCTGATTACAGAGGTTTAGGGCATGATCTCTTCCCCACAAAGCGCTTATCATTTGCGGAAACTTATCTCATATTCCAACAGAAGATAATATTAGGGTAAATCTCGTATTAATACGAAGTGCCTGATATAAGACTAACTTTTGCTTAGGAGAAACTATTCAGTCAAGTGCATTTCCTTTACTCAGCTATGGAAAGCTTTTCGGTTACCGTCATGTATTTTATGCGTATGTATTAAAACTTATAAAACCAATAATCGAGCACGCACACACAAACCAACATGCACATGCAGTGGAAGGGAGATAGATAGATAGATAGATAGATAGATAGATAGATAGATAGATAGAGAGAGAGGAGAGAGAGAGAGAGAGAGAGAGAGAGAGAGAGAGAGAGAGAGAGAGAGAGAGAGAGAGAGAGAAGAGAGACAGAGAGAGAGAGATAGATAGATAGATAGATAGATAGATAGAGAGAGAGAGAGAGAGAGAGAGAGAGAGAGAGAGAGAGAGAGAGAGAGAGAGAGAGAGAGAGAGAGAGAGAGAGAGAGAGAGAGAGAGAGAGAGAGAGAGAGAGAGAGAGAGAGAGAGAGAGAGAGAGTGAGAATTCTTTTTCTCATCATTTGAAATTTGTTTGTAGAGTTTTTTCCAATTTGATATGCTGAAGAATATGTGGTTATAAACTTTCAACATGAAGTTTAATGATTACATATTTTGAAAGCATCATTAATATAATCAACATGTATTCATATTGCTCTGCACAGATAACCCAATACTTTTATGATTTGGGTTTGTATTCAAAAAAATATCTGCATAGCAGTTATTTTCTTGTTTTTCTTTACTTTTTTTGTAACAACAGCTAGGGTCATCCAAGAATAGATGTGTACATATTTTCACTTAAAATAGACATAAGGCCATTGCCATTGTTTTTATCAGCACTTCATAATAGATTATATTTTGTAGCAAATACAATTTCTAGTAGGTTCTAGTAGTTTCTGGACTTGATTAGGTATTGCTAATATCATAACCTTTACATAGGTTATCTCGAAAGCTTCAAGTATGCAGCCATTCAGATAAACTTTGATAATTATAACCGCTAGAGCTTGCCGGAAAACATTATTTTGTACGCAGTAGAACCGAATTGTCATTAATCCTGGAGAAATAAGGTTTGCTCTCCAAATATTTATTTGAATATACATATCTTATGTATTTTTTTGTATTTATCTTTGGTGCCTTATGTAGCAAATACTTTTTAGTATCTCAGTCCCAGCTATATCCCAAAAATTATAAACATTGATATTTGAATAGCAAAACAACTCTATTTTTGAAGTAACACTGCGACACTCCAGTCTTTCAAGACTTCTTCAAAATGTTATGTTCTAACTTAAACTGGAAATTCAAATTAAAGTAACATTTGTGAGGTATATATATGTCACACTTATTACGTTCCAAAATCATATGAAAATAATTGAATCAGTTATAGGGAGACGGGTGAGTTCTGGTGAGCTGGATTGAATTTGCCAAAGTGAGGAGTTGGATATTCTGCCTCCCACAAGTAATTCATTCTCTCTCTCTCTCTCTCTCTCTCTCTCTCTCTCTCTCTCTCTCTCTCTCTCTCTCTCTCTCTCTCTCTCTCTCTCTCTCTCTCTCTCTCTCTCTCTCTCTCTCTCTCTCTCTCTCTCTCTCTCTCCTATGTAAATACATGCAATAGGGTAATTTTTCTACCACTGTGACAACGCTTAAGATTGTTTTTATTACATAAAATTGAACACTAGGAATAGTAACATTTTGCAGGCTTTTAATTTTTCCTTTGAATATCATAATTACCAGAATAATGAAAAAAATCTATTTGATTCTCAGTAAATAAATACATGGTTTTGTTCATATAAGAACTTTTAGCATTATTTTATGCTTTACACAAACAGGTAAAGACACAGTTTCTGGCTTCATCTCCTCCTTATAAAATGTGTGTTGCTTTTCATACTCTATCATAAAGGTAACAATGTTACCAACTTTGGGGTTTTTAAGTAATGAGCGGAAAATGAAGAACGCCAATCATTGGAGACTAATTATAACTTTCAAAGTTTTCATCAAAAACTTTCAAGAATAATTTTTCTTGGGCAATATTCTTTTCACTTTTTTTCTGAAGTATAATTCTGAATATATTTCACCGTGAGCCATTGCGTAAGCGTGGATACCAAAGAGAAATATAGTGATACTGAAGAAAAGTCATGGAAAACATACAAGAAAAAATTATACCTTTAGATGATTTCTCTTTCTTTTCCCTGATCATTATTTTCCTACTATTTTACGAGGATCATTTTTGAGATTCTTTCACTACCATTTCTTGATGTCTGGAAGCTTCCTCCCATATACTTCTCCATCGCATAATTCTTAGTTTGCAATTGTCATTCCATCTCTCGTTTTAATATCTCGAGCTTTTTCTTTGGTCATATACATATTTTTCCTTTGCTTTATTTTTATTCATATCATTCTTCATGTAAATATGAATTTATATATTTATGAATTGTGCTATGAAGAACTGTAATGATCAATCCTAAATAGGTATTTCCCAAATTTATATACTTTAATGTTTAAATAATAAAAATAACTACAACAACAACAATAATAATAATAATATATATATATATATATATATATATATATATATATATATATATATATATATATATATATATATATATATATATATATATATATATATATATATATATATATATATATATATATATATATATATATATATATATATATATATATATATATATATATATATATATATATATATACATATATATATATATATATATATATATATATATATATATATATATATATATATATATATATATATATATATATATATATATATATATATATATATATATATATATATATATATATATATATATATATATATATATATATATATATATATATATATATATATATATATATATATATATATATATATATATATATATATATATATATATATATATATATATATATATATATATATATATATATATATATATATATATATATATATATATATATATATATATATATATATATATATATATATTATATATATATATATATATATATATATATATATATATATATATATATATATATATATATATATATATATATATATATATATATATATATATATATATATATATATATATATATATAATATATATATATATATATATATATATATATATATATATATATAATATATATATATATATATATATATATATATATATATATATATATATATATATATATATATATATATATATATATATATATATATATATATATATATATATATATATATATATATATATATATATATATATATATATATATATATATATATATATATATAATATATATATATATATATATATATATATATATATATATATATATATATATATATATATATATATATATATATATATATATATATATATATATATATATATATATATATATATATATATATAATATATATATATATATATATATATATATATATATATATATATATATATATATATATATATATATATATATATATATATAATATATATATATATATATATATATATATATATATATATATATATATATATATATATATATATATATATATATATATATATATATATATATATATATATATATATATATATATATATATATATATATATATATATATATATATATATATATATATATATATATATATATATATATATATATATATATATATATATATATATATATATATATATATATATATATATATATATATATATATATATATATATATATATATATATATATATATATATATATATATATATATATATATATATATATATATATATATATATATAATATATATATATATATATATATATATATATATATATATATATATATATATATATATATATATATATATATATATATATATATATATATATATATATATATATATATATATATATATATATATATATATATATATATATATATATATATATATATATATATATATATATATATATATATATATATATATATATATATATATATATATATATATATATATATATATATATATATATATATATATATATATATATATATATATATATATATATATATATATATATATATATATATATATATATATATATATATATATATATATATATATATATATATATATATATATATATATATATATATATATATATATATATATATATATATATATATATATATATATATATATATATATATATATATATATATATATATATATATATATATATATATATATATATATATATTAATTATATTGTTCTTGTTAAGAATTTCGTAACTGGGTTTGCCTTGTCAAGTACTGCTAGCTGTGCCGCTCATGCGAAAAAAAATAAAAAAAAGGAATTTCAAAGCTCTTTTTAAAGTCTTCATACAAGCTGGGCTTTGTGCTGAATTAAGTTTTTCCTTTTCGGATAGTAACCGAAGTACCTGAGAAAGCAGTTATGGGCATTCATCAAATAGAAGTATTCACTTTTTTTTTCGTTTAACTGATTTTTCAATATCAGATTATGCTGTCAGAGAATGTTCGTACTTGGCGTCAATATTTTAAGTGTCTTTTAAATGTTTAATGTATTTTTATTGTCATATAGACTTTATAAAGCTTATTATATAAAAGCACATTTTTGAAGGGAAGCTCCATTTCATCTAGACTTTAATGACCATGTAAGATGTTGATTATATTGCCATTTTCATATTCTTTTCATTAATTTGATCATTCTTTCAGCCTGCCCTTTTCCTATTTCATATCATTCTTTCATTTTTCACTTTTCCTTAAGCTTCTTCCTTTTCCTCATCTCAGTAATTACTTGGTGCCTGACCCGATAAGGGCAGTATGCCTGTCCTGGTGTCACACTCAAAAAATAAAAGATGATGGGAAGGTTTTTCCTGGTCATAGATTGGGCTTCTAGAAATATTTTTTTTACATTGAATTTACATATCAAGTCGTGTACCTTCCTGAACCGGCTTAGGCCCAGGCGACAGCACTTAATCTTATCTTTATCCTTAAGTACATCTGGTGAGGATGAGCAGTACGAACCACCTTGGGGAGTGTTATTCTAGATCTTCTTAGGGGGAGAGCATATCACTATATGCGTTTTACAGCTTAAATAGAGGTCTTTATGTCCTATAATGTGATGATTAGGATATGAAATTATAGTAGGTGATCATTGTGTAGCTAAGCTTAAAAAAGTTTTTTTATTTTTGTAATTGCAGTAATTATAATATAATTACTTTTTCGCCTCTAAGTAATGACCATTGTTGAGAGGATATATATATTTTACGCTACACTAATAAGAAGAGTGATTGAGGAGTGTCTTGGTTTGTGGTGGGTGTGTGTTATTTGGCTCTGCTACCTCTCTCATAAAGGGAATGATGCCATTGTATATAGGAAAAATAGAAAAAAAATATATCATTGTATTTGCAAAACGACTTGAAAATTTCCCAGCAATTGGAATCTTAAAACTTTTACTGTATGCACAAAATTGCAGTAGAATTCATAATGTTTAATAGCAAAGCAACAAAGAAAGCAGTTCATATAGTTGCAGTCAGTAAAAATAAAAAAAAAATTCTGAGTGAGACCGACACGGTGAGAGAAAGCTATTTCTTTCCTAGGAGGGATCCAAAGAAGATTGGTCTTTGTCTCACACCAAAATTGGCAAGACTTGATAAATAGTTTAGAGAAAGTAAGATACCAGACTAGAAAAATGTAAAGCTTATATTGAGAGGAAAAAAAGCAGTTGGTGAAGTAAGTTAAATGTAATACCTGCCTTTATAATCGAGTAACAATCATGTATATGAGAGTAATGACAGATACTGAAAATAAATTAGCAATGATAATTATCTAATTATCTTGCTGCTTTATCAAAGGCATAACAGGTACACTTCCTCTTGACACCATAATTCATAGATGGACACCCTCACCAGAGCCACTTCCGAGGGAAAGATCAGCGATGCTTCATGGAAATTTAAACAGTTCATTCTAATCTCATCAAGGTTATGAATTCAGTATTCTTATAGTTAGGCAGATAAAGATAGAGAGAGAGAGAGAGAGAGAGAGAGAGAGAGAGAGAGAGTAATAATAATAATAATAATAATAAGACTTTATTTCCAACGTACATTGGGTATTCAAATATGGGTGTACTATTAAAATTTACAAGTAAAATCTTCCTTTAAGAGTAACTTCTTAAGATTATATTTAAAAGTATACACTGAACCAGCATTTTTTAGTTCTCTGGGAAGCTGATTATATAAATGAGGTCCACGAATGTTTATATCTCTTGAGCCAATATCAGTTTTAGACCTTCGTACTAATAAATCTTCCCCTTGACGGGTAGTTAACCCGGTAACTGAGCTTACTGTAGAAAAATTATACAAGCAATCAGGAAGATTGTTTCTTAGTATATTAAAAACAAAGGTACATATATCAAAAACATATTTATCTCTAATCTTTATCCATTCTAGATCTTTTAAAACAGGAGAGATGTGCTCGTATTTTCTTACATTGCCAACAGCCACTCGTGCTGCAAAGCTTTGTAACTTTTGTATTCTTTGTAATTGAGTCTTATTTGTACATCCCCAAACTTTGAGACAGTAATTAATTAAACTCATAGCTAAGGACTGGACAATTATTATACGAGTTGATGTTTCAAATGAGTCTTTTACCCTATTTAGATATATTAGAGTACCCATTACTTTTTTATAAATTTCATCTATATGCATTTCAAAATTCATGTAACGGTCAAAATAGACACCTAGGTTCTTTACCGAGTTCATTGGCTTAATGATATTACCGTTAAAATTTATATGAAGATTGTCATCAACTTCTGATAATAATTGTCTGGATCCGATAAGAATAGATTGGGTTTTAGTTTCATTAAGTAACAGACCATTTTTTAGAAAGTAACGTTTAGCCATATACAAAATTTCTTCTGCTCTACGAATAATATTTTCTAAATCATTAATTTCCCCTTCAAT
>JAXCGZ010019962.1:0-27480 GCA_037179515.1 Halocaridina rubra
ATGATATACGAATTCTTTGAACGATTGTATACTTTTTTTTTCTCTCTGCTGACTATTTATGTTAAGATTTTGTGCAGATATTTAGAATAATGATTAGAACCAAGGAATAATTAATAATACTATAATCTTGAACATTAGATAAACCCAAAACAAAGCAAGAGAGAGAGAAATCTAATAATAAACTTCCCTCCATTTTAAATTCACTCTCTCTCTTCATTTCCTGATGGAACTTTAAAAGGCTCTCTCTCTCTCTCTCTCTCTCTCTCTCTCTCTCTCTCTCTCTCTCTCTCTCTCTCTCTCTCTCTCTCTCTCTCTCTCTCTCTCTCTCTCTCTCTCTCTCCTCTCTCTCTCTCTCTCTCTCTCTTCTCTCTCTCTCTCTCTCTCTCTCTCTCTCTCTCTCTCTCTCTCTCTCTCTCTCTCTCTCTCTCTCTGTAAACCATGTTCAATTCTTGGTTTTATATCCATTTGAAGCATTATTTGTATGAAACTCATGTAATGTCTGACGCCTTGGCGCAATAAATTAATAAAATAAATAAAAATAATCTCTCTCTCTCTCTCTCTCTCTCTCTCTCTCTCCTCTCTCTCTCTCTCTCTCTCTCTCTCTCCTCTCTCTCTCTCTCTCTCTCTCTCTCTCTCTCTCTCTCTCTCTCTCTCTCTCTCTCTCTCTCTCTTTCCACATTCTATTCTACCCAAACTCCCTTTGTCCCAGCCAACTAGTGAGGGGCACTGTACACAGTTATTGAAGTAGATAAACCACCAGACGTACAAACAATGATGAGACCTTAATAACAATAATAATAATAATGATAATAACAATAATTATAATAATAATGATCATAATAATCTCCTCAATCATCATCAAAGGAAAATTATTGTTGTCAATAATAATAATAATAATAATGATAATATCTAAGGAGAATTTTTGAATAGACATCATGAAAGTAATGCAGAGGTATATTAAAACCCAGCAGAGACTTGGATAATCATTACACATCTTTTATAATCCCTTCTCTGACAGGTCATGACACTCTCCATCTCTGTTTCTCTTTACTTTATGTATTCTATGTGCCCAGGCCCGATAAAGGCTGTTTTATCTTATTATTTCTTGGCCCGTCCTGGTGTCACAATCAATTATTTATTTTATTTTATTTTTTTTTTTTTCCAAAAAAATCCGCGATGCACTGAATTTGCAATAGGTGAACCGCAATATAGCGAGGGATTACTGTATATATAAAGTAATTTTTTTGTGGATTTGTATGAAGGCACCAATATATATATATATTATATATATATATTATATATATATATATATATATATATATATATATATATATATATATATATATATATATATATATAATATGTATATACAGTGTTACCTCCCTTATCGCGGTAGTTCGGTTCCGGGACCCGGCGCGAACCAGGAAATCCGCGGAGTAGGATCAGCCTATATGTACATAGATATTTTAATGTATTTTTACGTTTACACTGTATAAACCCTCCCTGTACTGTTAAAAAAACACCCTTTACATTATAAATAACAGCAAGCAACGTAATTTTTTATGAAAGTGATAGGAAAACTTACCGTGAATGAGGTGATGATGACTTGACATACATATGTACAGTATTTTACAATAATTTTTGTTTACGTAAAATAGCGGCCGACATCCACAAACTTTTTTCCTTCTTTCAACATATCTAAGAGTTTCACTTTATCTACAATGGTTAACATTTTCCTTTGCCGCTTAGGCTCACTACAAGAAGCCTTAGAAGATGAAGGATGCTTAGGAGGCATTGCAAAGGTTAAAATATGCGAGTAAAAAAATCACAAGCAAAACATAATAATAATAAGCACAACGTGAATGGCGCACATGAGTGAGGCGAGACAATGGAAGATGGTGGAAGCCTTTGTCCGAAACGCTGATAGCGGTATCGTAGTTTACATATTGCAATACTGTTAGTATTTATGTTTTTTACTTTTTTTACTGTTTTATTATTCTTAGGCTAAAAAATAAGTTTTTTTATCAATAAAATCATGAAACTACTGGAAATATAAATATATATGCTAGCTCACGTAGTTGGGACCCCAATACATTGTACGCTATCGAACACAAGCAAAACGATTAATAAGCACAACGTGAACGGCGCACACGTGAGTTAGACTGAACGAGTCTTTGTCCAAAACGCTGATAGCGGTATTGTATTTTGCATGTTGCAATACTGTTAGTATTCATGTTTTTTACTATTTTTTACTGTTTTATTATTCTTAGGCTATAAATACGTTTTTTTATCAATAAAATCTTGAAACTACTGGAAATATAAATATATATGCTAGCTCACGTAGGTGCGACCCCAATACATTGTACGCTATCGAACACTATTTTGCATGATGCAATACTGTGAGTTATACTGTACGTACGTATATCATTCAGTTATTAGTACAATGTATATTAATTTAAAATTCATTTACTTATTTGATGATTGTACAAAATCTATTGTATTTATTCATTGTAATTTAGACCAAATATTCCTTTTGTAAAGATTATACTGTACTTTTCAAAAGAGGTGGTCAATAAATGTATCTATCTATCTATCTAAATTTATGATTTTACTATTTTTTACTGTTTTATTATTCGTAGGCTGGGAAATAATTTTTTTTTATCAATTAGATAATGATATAGTTTTTTTTTTCAATAAAAAAAATGAAAATACTGAGAATTTTTTTTTTTTTAATATTTTAATATTTTTGCATATACCCATGAAAAATAATAATTTATCCAAAAAAAAACCGCGATACAGTGAGAACGCGAACCAAGAAACACGAATAACCGGGGGAACACTGTATATATATATATATATATATATATATATATATATATATATATATATATATATATATATATATATATATATATATATATATATATATATATATATAAGTACAAACTGTTAGCATACAGCACTAAATAGTAAGGAAGCCCATCAGTGAAACAAAATTTATAAAACAATGCTATATTTCGGATCCTAACTGGATCCCTTCTCAAGCACAACTGTGCTTGAGAAGGGATCCAGTTAGGATCCGAAATATAGCATTGTTTTATAAATTTTGTTTCACTGATGGGCTTCCTTACTATATATATATATATATATATATATATATATATATATATATATATATATATATATATATATATATATATATATATATATATATATATATATATATATATATATATATATATATATATATATATATATATATATTTTTTTTTTTTTTTTTATGTGGTTTTGTATGTAGGCACCAAAGTTAAAGCAAAATAGATGAAATTTCTTGTTGAAAGTTAGCTTGCATGAGGCATCGTCATGGTTTTATGAATATTATTTTGCCATATGATTGTAGTTCCTTAGAACTTGTCTTTTTCACCTTTTCTTGGCAAAAGTGATTTTGGAAAAAGAGGAGAGCGTGGCTTGAAGGAACTGATGAGGTGTGCAATGTGAGCCATGGTAAAGCTGGGTTTCCCCTCTTTTTATATTGCAGTTTCTTGCCCCGTCGCTGTATACTTCGGGTGGTGGGAGCAGCGCCAGTAGTAGTAGCTTCAGTTATACTCCAACATACTTCCGCGAGTCTCATAATATATCTTCATTGTCCCAGCGCCCATACTCTTGCCCGAGGTGCCTGTACAGAACCAGTCAGAAGTCTGATCTCAAGAGACATCTACTAGTGCACACTGGGGAACGACCTTATGGCTGTCCATACTGTCCCTATCGTGTCAATTATCGTTATGATTTGGCCAAACATATTCGTCGTAGGCATACAAACTCTTGAACTTAGTAATCATTTGCAATCTCAGATAAAACTGGATCACTTTTAAAGGCTTACAGTGGTCACTTATACAGGGGGTCCTCAGTATACAATGTCCTCGAGTTATGCTTTCGTGGTTACTGCGCATCTCCCATAAATTATTTTGCTTTATTTTTTATCAGGGTTGGCCTGTATTATGCTCCCAACCATAAAGCAAATTCTTCTGAGGGCAAGAAAAGGAAAGGTATCACCATGGAAGTGAAAGTAGAGATAGTTAAATGCATGGAAAAGGGAAAAACTAGGCTACTGCATTAGCATAGGTGCTTATTTAGGTGTTCTGACTTAGGCTGAAATTGGGTTACATCACTTTTCTGGAACAAAACTCTGACATAAAGCGAGGACCCCCTGTGTGTGTGTATATATATATATATATATATATATATATATATATATATATATATATATATATATATATATATATATATATATATATATATATATATATATATATATTATATATATATATATATATATATATATATATATATATATATATATATATCCACAGTAACTGAATCTTGTTTGATGTAATACTTTTTTATTGTGCATTCATCATAACTATACACCCCAGTAGCATTGTATACATGGATACACATCCCTTTTTTTTATCTGTACTGTGTATATGTATATTTGTTGAATGCTTGCAATTTTTCTTGTGTGTGTGTGTGATTTGTTGTTAAAATGGAAATATCATGTACAAGTGTGTAATGTCAATGAGAACATTCGTAGTGTACTTTTTAAGAAGAAATAAACTTTGCTTTATGTATTCAAGGAAAAAAGTATTTTATTAGTATCTAAAAGTTATGAGGTCATTGGCACTTCTCATTATCTTATTTTACTGGTTCATTGCTGTCACTGTACAGCCACTCGCCACTCAGTACTAAGCAACTAATCACAAATAAAATATTTTTTAAGTACTTTATTTTTTTACAATTGCCGAAACATGCTTGAAGATGTGCTTTGGCATCTATATCTGTAAAGAGCAAATATTTTAAACAAATACAATTTTGAACATATAAATTTAGCTCTGATGGAGATTGGAATATCATATGAATAGCTTACCTGCATGAAGGACTTATACTGTGTTTCTGTTATTGGTGAGTCACACAAATTTAGTTGATATTCACAATAAATGCTGCTACTGTTCATATAGTAGGTTATTGCTCTTTTAACAAAAATAAAACGCCGCCACTACTCACCAAACTTCTAAACTACTTTGCAGATTTAGATAACCCCTACAGAATGGAGCTATATAAGAAAATGCTACATTGTATGTGCATTTAGGTTTTCTTTGTAGCTAATAATGATTTTAGGAATTGGAACAATATCTGCAACTTATCGCGCCAAATCTTGTTTCTTTATACCCATACTTGTGGACACAATTTCCCTTTTAACTGGTACTGATAACATGAAAGATCCACTTTTATTTTCTTAGCTCTGTCTTGAATAGATTAAGGGATATTTTAAGGAGAAGAGTTTGACAGGCTGTAGCTGGTCAGAAATATTGACTCGGCATAGACGCAACAAAGGTAATAGAGAAAGAACACAGGCCAAAGTTGCAGGTCACTAAGGTATTAAATGATATAAAGAAAAAACAAGAATTTTTTTTTTTAAGTGTGATACCTGGACAGGCAAGAAATTTGTCATCATTAAAGGCCCGGGCACGAAGAAAACATTGAGACAAAGTAAAAGTAAAACGTTAAGGACAAGGCAGAGATTAGATATTGATACATAATAAGAAAAGGACATGCTGAAAGAATAGTCGAAGTACTGAGGACTTAGAGATATGGCAGAATTATGCCCTGAGATGACAATAGATCCATTTTTTGAAGGAAGATAGGTTATAAAAATTAGGAAAGACAGAAGGGGGAAGCGATTTCCAGAGTCTGGAGGTGGATGGGAAGAAGCAGTCACTGCACCCACCAATCCGTGAGCCGCAAATCTCCGCTCAGCACCTGTGATATAAGGCCGATTGGTGAGTGTTACACGGCCTCGGCAATGGGGTAGGGATGCATCTCACCAACTCATCAGAGCAGCGATGGAAGTAGTAGCAATAGAATAGAGATAGGGATGATACCTTAAGGCGAAGAGAAAGAGAATCCAGTTTAAAAGTAAGAGAAGGGTCATTAATTAGTCTGACTGCCTTAGATTCAACCCTTTCAAGGAGATAGTATATGGAGAAGCACCCCAGATGTGCAAGCAATATTCTAAGCAAGATGGATAAAGCCTTTATAGATTTTCAGTAACTGTAAAGAGGAAAAGTAATGACAAAAACGAAAGAGAACTCCCATTTTTTTTGGATGCAGATTTAGAAATTTCGATAATGTGAATCCTCCAAGACAAGTTAGAGGCTATATGGATTCCTAATATGTGAATTGAATTAAGAGGGTACATTTTGTTAGTTTCAAAGACAATAGGGCTATCGAGATAGTAAACTCTGTCTTGGAGGCATTAAATTTAGCTAAATTTTGGGTGCCCCACTCAGATACTCTCTGCAAGTCTGAGTTGAGAGTAGAGGAAGGTGTGGTACGAGACTGATTACGAGTAGCAGATGACGGTTGTAAAGAAAAGGCAGAGGAAAAGTGAAGGGTAGAATCGTCTGCAAAGGTGTGAAGAAGAGAGGAAGATGGGGATTGTAGAAGATCATTGATGAAGAGAAGGAACAGAGTAGGTGAAAGAACAGAGCCCTGTGGAACACCACTGGTAAAAGGGAAGGGGCTAGATGTTGCACAGTCAACAACCACAGATATAAAATTGTCAGAATGAAAACTGGAAATCAGATAACAGAGAGAAGGGATAAAGCCATAAGCATGGAGTTTGGCCAACAGAGCCTTGTGCCAAACTGTCCAAAGCCTTAGAGCTATCAAGGACAACGACGAAGGATTCCCCATAGTTTGTCAGGGAAGATGACCATACATGAGTAAGATAGGACAGTAGGTCGTCAGTTGATCTTGCCTTGCAGAAGCCATACAGGTGATCGGAGATAAGCAAGTTAGATTCAAGACATTTCAAGAAGTGAGAATTGAACAGTTTTGAAAACTTAGCCATAGATGAGGTTAGGGCAATAGGTTGATAGTTTGAAGAAATAGAGCAGTCACCCTTAGGAACAGGGTGCACTAGAGAATGCTTCCAAGATGAAGGATAGATACTTGTTGATAGAATGAGGAGAGAGACGGCAAAGCACGGGAGCCAGTTCATCTGCAAACTCCTTAAGGAACCTTGCAGGGATACTGTCGGGACCAGATGTTTTAATCAGCTTTAATGACCGAAAAATCATATGAACTTTGTGTGAAGAAAGGATAAGGGATGCCATAGGGTTAGAGAGGGGTAAAAGAGGATGGACAGGTGCACTAGAGTCATTTACAGATGAGCTGGCAGAAAAATGAGAGCTAAAGAGAGTGGCTTTGTCAGTGCAAGAGGAAGCTATAGAACCATTGGACGAAAGAAAGAGTGAAAGCTTGAGTTACAGAATTTTTTAGAGAGGTTTTTTGCTAAAGACCAGAAATATTTATTAGTAGGAGAGAAGTTAAGGTCATCAATTTTCCTTCTTATAAAAGAAGCTTTAGACCTTCGAATCTGAGTAGCGGAGCGAGTTAAATTCGAAGGAAAGGCTTGGTACCACTGGTGTGCCCAATCCCTGGCCTGAATAATCATGAAGCAGGCACGGTCAAACCAAGGATTAAGGGGAGAAAAAGTTATTGTAGAGGAGGGAATGAATGCCTCCATTCCTGAGGTTATGATCTCTGCAACTTTTAGGGCCACCTGATCAGGATTGAAGGACCGAAAGCAGTAGTCATCCCACGGGAAGTCTAAGAGGAAATTTCGCAAATTTTCACGTTGGGTACGCTCAAAGTACCTAAGGCAGAGATGAGTAGGAGGAATTGTTGGAGGGGGAGCAAAAATGAAAGAGACTGAGATCAAAGAGTGGTCAGATTTACCAAAAGGGGAAAGCAAAGAATACGAGTAGTTTGAAGGATTAGAAGTAAGAAATAGGTCAAGAGTGTTGGCTGTATGTGTATTTCGATCAGGAACACGAGTAGGATTTTTGATAATCTGCTCCAGATTGTGAGTGATAGAGAAAGCAAGGGCCTCACTTCCTCCCACACCAGTGTGAGAAGACTTTAGCCACTCACTGTGGTGTACATTGAAGTCCCCAATATAGAGAACTTTAGCATGTGGGTAAGATGATTGCAAGGACTCATGGCAAGAGGACAGATTTTCAAAGAAAGACACAAAGTCAGTGGAGTTTGGAGAGCATTAGCAGAAGCAAAGGGAGGTGGAGGAGAGATAGATTTTCAGCCAGAGAACATCAAAATCAGGAGAATCAAGGTCCATGAGCCTTGCAATAGGAGTGTTAGTGTTACAGTAGGCACAGACCCCACCTTTGGAACATAAACGAGTATACAGATTATAGTGAGAGATTTGAAGGGGGTCAGTGGAAGCATGGCTAGATAGCTGGGTTTCAGAGAGAAGGAGGAGGTTAGGGAGGGCTGTGCCACAGACGAAAGATTAAGAGTTCAGACCACGAATGTTTGCAAAGTGAAGAGTGAAAAAAGCAGATCGCTTAGGAGATGCAAGGTTAACGGTAGAACCATTACTACTACCAAGCGTGTCTACTCTAACACCAATAGTGGAGTCAACAAGATCCTCAGAGATTCTTAGCACCCCTCTATGCCAGGTACTAGGGGCCATAAGCTGTGGATATTCCACAAGTGTAGTAAAAATGAGGAAAAAGAGAGCATAAAGAAACAGATATGGGGAGTTGTGACTTGTCAAATGTAATGGGATAGAAAGAGATGTGTAACGAATATACCAGAATATTTGGTGTAGATGTCGTCATAAGGAAAGAGCCATGCCCGAAGGAAGACTCAACCTGAACCTGTTCACGACCTTAAGTCGTAGTCTTTCAACGGGCGGCGGGTGCCATGGCCAGCCTACTATTAATATGCAGTATTACATTAGTAATATCAACCACAATTGTTCAGCAACCGACAAATAAGTTGATAAGAAGTCCATAAAATTAAGTATGAGTAGGTTGTGTATATGAACTAGAGAAAATAATAATTATGATAAAAATAATAATAATGATAATAATAATAATAATATTACATACATACATACGTCGTAGATTATCTTTATTCTTTACTTATTCATTATTTTTATATATACGGAGATTAAATGGAACTCAGGGACGAGGGAGAACAGACATTATATTACTTAGGTTTCTCACATTTCTTGGCCTAAGGCAGCCTTGATGTCTCTGCCTAACTTCTCAGAATTAACTTTTGCTAATACTACTACTACACTCACCCTTCAATATAACGCGAAGATAGGTTCTCAAAATGGCCTCGTATTTCAAACATCGCGTACTTCAAGGGGCTTTTTTCCATAGGAATACATGTTAAATGGTATAGATGCTTTCCACAACCTTACATAAACACACTTTTCCTAAGATTAATATTATTTAAAACCTATTTTGCAGCTACATATTAAAGCTGAAAGAAGTAAATATTATAAATAGTGTATAATAAATATGTTTGCAACGTAAAATTATAGTAACTATCGCTATTACGAGGTGGGCAACAGGAAAACTGGGACATGCGTGGTGGCGGTGAGTGGCTGACTTGAACGGCAGGAGAAGGAGAGGGGGAAGCAGAACAACAAACCACTATCTGCAAACATAAACAAAGATATAATATACTGTACTGCACAAAGCAAAACTAGAGAAAACATTAAAATAAATATACCAGCATTTAATTAATCTTAATGAAAAGAACATAAGACATTCTACTCACTTGATACGCTGAGCAACAGGCATAAGACGAGCAAGACATAGGCGAGCATAACGGCATGTCACCGGTAGGAAAAGAGGAGGGCAAATCGGAACAATAAACCCCTACCTGTAAAAATATTAAATAAAGAGAACATTAAAAAATACTGTATAAATAATTAGCATAATTAACTTTAATTAGAGTACAGTAAATTAAAAATTTATAAAACATTTTATTCACCATAAACAAATTTTAAAAAGCAAGATTAAAAAGCTTTTATTTCATTGTGAAAAGTTATAAAACACATTCTACTTACTCTATAATAATACGGTGAGCAACAGACATGAGAGGAGCGAGACTGAGGTGAACATAACGGCAATTCAACAGTAGGAAAAGAGGAGGGAGAATCAGAACAACGAACCCCTACCAGCAAAAATATTAAAGAAAGAGAACATTAAAAAAGTTATGTATAAAAAGTAACATAAATGACTTTGATTAACACACAGTAAATGAAAAATTTATAAAACACATTCTACTCACTATAAAAAATTGTTAAAAAGCATGACAGAAAAACTTAATTTTTTTTTCATTGTGAAAAGCTTTAATTAACACAAATTAAAATATTAAAAGAATATAAAACACATTCTACTTACTCTATAATAATACAGTGAGCAACAGACACGAGACAAGTGAGGCGAGGTGGAGATGACAGGCATGAGAGGGACGAGAAAAGGAGGAAGAAGTGGTATAGCCAACCCTTTGTCTGCAAAAATAAATAAATTTACCTTATATAAAATGATGAACAACAGCAAGACTAGAATTTTTTTTTTTTTATTATTATTATGCAAGACCTAAATATAATATTAATAGAGGTTGGTGTGGATATTTTACCTAGCTGTGGAACGGGACATGGTGGACCCATCTTTTATGTTATACAGGTTTACTCACTGTATATACGATGGGCAGTAGGCATACTGGGACAAGAGGGGTGGCGGTGAGGATGGGACTTATGCGGTAGGAGAGGGAGGAGAAGAGTAGGCAGAAGGGGGAGAGCTAGCCCCTGATAATGGTTCATACTTCTTAGATGTGCTGGGCTGAGGGTCAACATAATTGCTTTGCTTAGATGTACTGGGCTGAGGGTCATCAGAATCGCATTTTTTGCATGAGAAGTAGGCATCTAGAGTTGCCTGCCATGCAACCTTCCTTTTTTCTTTCAAAATTTAATTGTAGTAGGCAACAGCATCCTTAACCTTTCGAGAGGTCAATCCTGCACGCTCTATAATGGCATTGCCCTCGTCTAAAATATCCAAGGCATTCTCTATGTAGTGGAAATATTTAGTTAATCTTTGCACAGAGAATGCTTTCATGGGGGTCTCATGAAGTACTGCTCTCTCATAATGGACCAACACTTGCAATTTTATATCAAGGACTCTTTTTGGAGAAGAAGCGCTTTTATTGTCTTTTCCTGGGCATTTACTGGCCATGATATATAAATAAGAATACAGTACTGTATGCAATCTTCAAAAAAGTACAGGAAACACAAAGTTTACCACATAACAACGACGATGAGAACAAGCAATATATCCACACCCTCCAAAATATGCATATAAAACACAAAGTTTACCACACAACAACATCGGTTAGAACAAGCGATATATCCACACTATAAAAATATGCAAGTACTCACATGAAATCTGCAAAAAAGCACAGGAAACACAAAGTTTATCACAATAACTATGTTTTGAACAAGCGATATAGCCACACACTATGCTGGGTGAAGAGAGACTGCATGGCAGGAAAGTGCATCCGAGGCAGACGGTCGGTAAGTTACTAAAACTACCATTTTTCCTCAGTTTTTCTCACTCACGTTAAAATACACTAAACAAGGTTTTCAAATTTTTTACTATTATTTTCAAGGGGCGTTAATTTTAAGAAACGTAGTTCAAACATGTGTTAAACCGAAAGGTGAGTGTACTTTACTTATACCTCTCACACCTCGGACAAGCTACAGGATAACTAAAAGGAGGAGGGGATGGGAGGGCTTATGTACATGCCTAAACCAGCTGAATTTGCAATTTTAGTGTGCCTTCAACAAGGTCAACAACCAGAACATATGCATAGACAAAGATTGATTTCTGGATAAGCAGAGGGGAGAGATTCCAGGCGCTTGACCCTTGACCATTGGGAAATTACTTTCCCAGGGTTTGATCCCTCGGTCACAGCTTCGTGATTTCTTTTCCAGAACTTCTCGACCATGGGTAACGGCATCTGGGAAATGTCACTCGACATTCTCAAGATAGATTTCCCTTTCTCAGGTCTCTCAGGATTTGACCCCTGGGTCACAGCTTCCCAGATGCAGTCAAATGTTGTATTGCCAACAAAATATACAACACATACTCGTACACTGGTGGTAATATCCCTGTAAGGGAGGTTGCCTAGTCAATGCACACACACCTTCAAAACAACCCCGTTCACATCAGTCACCCATTTATGCTTCTTAACCGTAAAGAATCACTACAATCCCTCCCCGCCACCACCATGCTGCTTGGATTGCCCATACCATTAGTGGGCAAGTGTCTTCTGTTATGAGGCCTGATAGCATTAGCTGGTTCACCCCCTCCACTTGCTTTATTTCATGGCAACTACCTACCTATCCTATCCTCAGTATACATCACTAAGCAGGTGCAGGAAAATCCATTGGCCAACAACACCTGATTAATTTTTTTCGTTTCTACTTCCAATTTTCTAATTTCTAATTCTATTTTTAATTCCCTTTCTCTCGCTTCCACTTCTAATTTTAATTCCCTTTCTGCTTCTAACTTTCTTGTTTCTAATTTATACTGAAGTTCTAATTTATACTTCTCTAACTCGAGAGAAGAAGAGGGGTTAGCTTTTGGAGTAGCATTATCAATACGATCTACTTCAATTTTCTTTGACTTAGGCATCTTGTCTGGATCGAAATCTTCCTCGGTATCCACAGGTAATGAAACATATTCAACAATTACTTCAAGAACACCTTGTTTCTTTAAACGTTTCGAAACAAGTTCCTTAACTGTTTTCTTAGCTACCTTTGAGGGGTGAGTTGGAAGAGCAGTTTTATAATATTCAGCAATCTTTAACCAATCGGATTTTCTAATGTCACTTACTTGATCCCAAGAGGGAGACTTCAAGAAAAATGATATATCAATTTCTTTACTAGCCATGATGATTATTAATAAAAAATTAGGAAAAATGAAGCGAGGAAGCTCTGGAACCCAGCCACTGAGGGGGCAAGCCAGCCTCAACTCGGTGCCGGTCCCAAGCCCGGGTAAATGGGGAGGGTTGGCGGCAGGAAGGGCATCCGGCCATAAAGATTTTGCCAAAACCAAAATACGGCCAGTACAGATAACGAGAATAGTCACCATACTAGGGCGTTCCCCATAAACGATGCGTTGGGGCTTCGCCTGACCCCTCCGGAAAGACAGCAAGGGCTACCCAGTCATGGGTGGGCTGGGTTAAAGAGGCAAGCTCGAGGGAGAGAGTCCGATGAGGTGCTGCGGGTGGGCACTCTTAATGTGGGGACGATGACTGGGAAGGGGCGAGAATTGGTGGACCTGATGGAGAGGAGGAGACTTGGAGTGCTGTGTGTGCAGGAGACCAGGTTGAAAGGAAATAAGGTGAGGGAACTGGGTGAGGGTTGCAAATTGTTCTATAGTGGAGCAAATGAGGAAGGGAGGAATAATACTATCCAAAGACCTGAAAGAAAGCTTACTTGGTGTGAATAGAAAGAGTGACAGAATTATGAGTTTAAAGCTGGGACTGGGAGAAATGGTAGTCAATGTGGTATGTGCCTATGCCCCACAAGCTGGTTGTACAGCTGAGGAGATGGACCAGGAGCTTAGAACAATTCCCATAAGGGAGAGGGTAATTTTGAGAGGAGATCTAAATGGCCTCTTGGGGCTAGGGGGTGGGCGAGAGAAATGAGGGGGGGGAGAGAGTGATTGATTTTGCAGTGGCATTTGATCTGGCATTGGTCAACACAGTCTTTGAGAAAAAGGAAAACAGATTGATTACATACAGTAGTGGTGGGAGGAAGAGCCAGATAGATTTATTGTTGTGTAGGAGAGACCACCTGAAGGAGATTAGGAACTGTAAAGTAAAAAATGGGGAGAGTGTAGCAGTGCAACATAGGATAGTAGTAACTGATTGCAGGCTCAGGAAATGTAGGAAAAGTAAGAAGCCGAGGATGGACCCAAAGATAAAGTGGTGGAGATTGAAAGATGCAGAGCTGAGAGCTATGTTTAAGGGAAGAGTGTTGGAAGCGATAAGGTTGCATGAGGATGTAGAAGAGTGGTGGACGGAGAATAGTAAGGTGATTTTGAGGGTTGGTGAGGAGGTACTTGGAAAGTCATCAGGAAGGAAATCACCCAATGATAAAGAGTCATGATGGTGGAATGAGGAAGTGCAAGAATGGGTGAAGAACAAGAAAGAAGCAAAGAAAAAGGCAGATTTATCTGGCCTGGAGCAGGATAAAGCAGAGTACAAGCAGGCAAAGAAGGAGGCAAGGAGAGCAGTGGCAAAATCAAAGGCAGAGACATTGAATGAAGTCTATGAAGAGCTGGAAACACCAGAAGGAGAAAAGAAAATATTGTGACTTGCCAAGTCCCGAGATGCTGCATCCAAGGACTTGACCCAAGTAAGACAAATAAAGGATAACCATGGAGTAGTTCTAGCAGAAGAGGATGAAATAAAAAGCAGATGGGAAAGTTGTTTTGAAGGATTACTAAATGAAGAGAAGCCAAGAGCAGTATTTGAAGATGGATTTCCAAATGAAGTAGCTACAACAACAGTGACTAGAGGAGAGGTAGAGTGGGAGTAAGGAAAATGAAAAATGGAAAGGCAGCAGGACCTGATAAGATGCCAGTGGAGGTATGGAAGAGTCTTGGATAGGAAGGCATAGATATCTTGTGGGACTTAATGCAAAAGATCTTTAGTCAGGAAAAGATGCCAGAGGAGTGGAGAGGAAGCCTAAGCATCCCAATCTATAAAGGAAAGGGAGATATTCAGGAGTGTGGAAACTATTGAGGTATAAAGTTGTTAAGTCATACCATGAAGATATGGGAGATAATTTTATAATATTTTTTTTTAAGAGTGTGACACCAGGACAGGCAGAAACTGCCCTCATCAAAAAAGGCTCGGGCATGAGAAAATACCAAGACGAAGGAAACGAAAATGGTTAAGGACAAGGCAGAGATGAGGCAATGTCACACAAAGGAAAACAACGGACAGAAAAAAAGTCAAAGTACAGAGGACCCAGAGATATGGAGGACTAGGCTCTGAGATGACGATAGATCTGCTTTTTGAAGGATGAAAGGTCATAAGAATTAGGAAAGACAGAATGAGGAAGAGAGTTCCAGAGTCCGGAGGTAGATGGGAAGAAGCAGTCGCTGCACCGACCAATCCGCGAGCTACATATCTCCACACAGTACCTGTGAGATGAGGCAGCTTGGCGAGTGTTACGCGGCCTCGGCAGTGGAGGAGGGATGCAACTCGCCAACTCATCAGAGCAGCAATGGAAGTAGTAGCGATAGAAAAGCGAAAGGGAAAATACCTTACAGCGAAGAGAGAGAGAATCTAGGTTAGAAGTAAGAGAAGGATCATTAATGAGTCTGACTGCTTTAGAATCAACCCTATCAAGAAGATAAGTAAAGGAAGAAGCACCCCAGATGTGTGAGCAGTATTCTAAGCAGGGGCGGTTAAGACCTTTGTAAATAGAGAGGAGACTCAGAGAGGAAGCGACAATTGGGGATGAACAGTTTGGCTTTATGCCTGGAAGAGGGACTGGATGCCTTATTTGCCTTGAAACAAATGATGGAAATGCATTGGGAGACACAGAAAGGACTGCATATGGTCTTTATTGAACTGGAAAAGGCATATGATCGAGTACCACATCAAGAGGTGTGGAGGTGTATTAGAGAAAAGGGAGTCCCCGAGAAATATGTAAGAATCATCCAAGATATGTACGAGAGGGCAGAGGCAAATGTTAAGAGCAGTGTGGGCTTGACGAATAGTCTCTCAGTAAATGTTGGTCTGCATCAAGGGTCTGCTTTGAGTCCATATCTATTTGATCTGGTCTTGGATGTAGTAACCCAGGTTATTAGAGATCAGTCACCAAGGTGTTGCTCTTTGTGGTTGACATTGTTCTGTGTAGCAACAGATGAGAGGTAGTGGAGGAGAAGCTTAAGGAGTGGAAAAGTTTGATGGAGGATAGAGGACTGAGAATCAGCAGGAAGAAGACAGAGTACTTGAGGTTGAGAGATGATGAGGATGGGGAGGTGTTGAAAAGAGTTGAAAAGTTCAAGTATTTAGGATCAACAGTAGCTGAGGATGGTGACCTAGAGTCAGAAATAACCCACAGAATACAAGCGGGATGGAAGAACTGGAAGAAAGTGTCTGGGGTGCTGTGCGACAGGAGAATAGGGATTAAGTTGAGGCGTAAAGTGCACAACACAGTTGTGAAACCTCCGATGATGTGTGGAGCAGAGACATGGGCAATAAAGAAGACACAAGAGAAAAAAACTGAATTTGGCAGATGTGAGGATGTTGAGATGGATGTGTGAGGTGACAAGAAGCGATAAGATCAGAAACAAGGTAATTAGAGGTACCTCGAAAGTTAGAGAAATATCAGATAAGATACAAGAAAGTAGACTAAGATGATATGGTCATGTCGTTAGGAGGGAAGAACAGTATGTTGGGAGGAGGGTGATGGAAATGTGTATACAGGGTGGGAGAGGAAGGGGGAGACCAAAGCGTAGGTGGATGGATTGCATCAGTGACGACCTGAGGTCTAAAGGTTTGTTGGGTGATGAGGTATGGGACAGAAACATATGGAGAACACTGGCCAGAAACATCGACCCCACATAAAAGTGGGAAAAGATGTAGACGAAGAAGAAGCGAGGAAGCTCTGGAAAAATACAATAGCGATAGTCAAGCACGACCCCAGAATCTATGCTTTACTATACCCAAATACTTCAACACTAGAGTATTAACGACTTGTTAGGTAGAGATACTAGAAACTAGCATGAGTGATGGGATTATACGTATCCCGTTACTTGAGTAGAGTACTTTGAAACTTGGATACTTGTGAGAGTACGTTGAATATTGATACTTGAATAAAGAGACTTGAAAAAATAAAGCACTCCGAAAAATTTAACATACGATTCTTGAAAAAACTTAATAAACCATTTAATACTGATTCATGAGATTAATTAGGTTAACAAAGTTAACGAGTCTTGGAAGAACGTATAGAAAACTACCATCATCCTACATTCAGATTAGTGTTTACTTTGCGGCTACCACGCAAGATAACGAGTATACACTAATGACCAACAATCATCGTACACTTGTTACGGTTGTTACAATTTGTACTTCTTATAACAATATAACAAAAGACACAGTCAATAATTACACACAAAAATTTTTTTTTACAAAAATAAAAACTCAAGAATTTACTGTTCACTTTCCTGAAATCATAATACAGTTGTTATAACAATACGGGAACAAGGGAGAAGTTAATGTAAACTACTTTACCTTGAGCAAGTATCCTGGCGAGGTCGCCAATACATTACACCCAGGTCTGACTGGTAAATACCATATTCAAGTTTCCCATACCCGAGACCCAGGGCTAATATATGACCGGTTGGCAATGGCTAAATGACTCGTAATTTGGCTCAAAATAGTGAAGGGCTTGGAAATTAGGTGAACAATTTATAACAATTGTAATATCAATTTCACTTAATAGAATAGGAATTACAATCTGAGATTTTACAAACATGCATATTAACAAAACAGACATAAATATATACAATCCTACAGATTAAAAAAAACAGACCTAAACACATTAATAATTTAATAAATATAAATTAACAAATATAAACTTACAGATTAACAAAAAAACAGACAAAAACCAACAAGGAAATAATAATGATAATTAATATAACTTTTATCTGATATGAAAAGTGAAATGGAAACTGGGAGGAGAGCAATAAACTAATACATAATAAATATTATACAAACGAAACACAAGAAGCTTCAGGTGGACAAAATACAGGAAATATATGCCTGGTATGTGATGACGATCGCTGGATTGGAACTGTACTCTGCCTGCCGGCGTTCTTGACCGGGTCTTTAAAACCTCGGACAGTGGGGAGGTCTTGGGACTAAAATGGTCAGCCAAGGTAGGGTCGAGGGTAAGGCCAGATACTTCATTATGATTGGCTGTTCGAGGAGAAGTGAATGCTGATTGGTTGAAATAAACACTGATTGTTTCATTAATGTTATTGGTAATTAAAAAGGGGTAAGAATGTTGTTTGGGGTTGAAACAATATGGTATGAAAGTAAACAGTGAGAAGATAAAAAAAATTTTAATCAGTAGTGAGGGGGGTTATGGAATCATTTTGCATGGATGAGTTGCTTGTAGAGCACTGCATTAGTTACGAGTATTCAGGTTCACCATTCATGTTGGTAAAGTGCATGTCAACAATAAACTAACTTCCATAAGTTTGTACTTTTTAAAAAAAAGAACAACATGCCATTCCTTGTGAGGAAGCAGGTGTTTGATGCAGCTCTAATGTCATCCCACACGTAGGGTTGTGAGTCATAGGTGGATGCCAATGTTACCCCTGTTGTTAAGGTTCATAACTGGGCTTTGAAGCAACTTTTAGGAGTGAGGAAGACGACTATTAATATAGTACGCTATGCTGAGTCAGGCTACTCTTTGCTGCCTGACTTTGTGAAATATAGGAAATATAAATTCATTCAAAAAAATGTGGAAAGAAAAATGTCATATGGATGATGATCCTTTGTTATTTGCTATAAAGACAGTGACTAGTGCCGACACTTTCACAGCTAGATGCTTATGAGGTGTAATACAAGATTTAGTGCCTCATATTTCTGTATTGATGAGCAAAGTTTGAAAATCTATTGAAGTGTCAACTGCATCAGGGTGTGAAAATCTGCTGGTGTCAACTGCATCGGCGTGAACCTTTTACAAAGATATCAACCATACCTTGGCACCATACAAGATTGTAACACAAAAACATGTAATTAATGAGTTCCACTGGCTAGCGTTCCCTGAATTCCGAGTATCTGGTCACAACCTAGCGTTGGAGTCGGACCATTTATGGCGTGACCATATACAGCTTGAGGAGCGACTGTGAAGGTATGATGCGGTGTGGAGGAGTGTGTCCTTACCCAGTACAGTAGGCAGATATCAGTAAAATACTCTTGACGAGATTTATTTTGACTTTTACCATTGAGATAATGTGTACAATTATCCATGATGTATTACATGTGTATAAATGATTATGTCAGTGATTTGTATGAGTTTTATACATAAATAATTTTGCAAGCATAATCAATCATTTGTTAAAAATTGTTAGTTTGGACTACAATTATATCACTGTTGTATTTAGTATGCATTGGTTCTTTAATGTAGTGTATTTTAAGACCATAATTACTGTAAGCTGTTGTCAGTAAAAATATCTATCTATATCTATCTGACCAGGGCTGAAACTGAATCCTAGCTACTCTAACAAGTAGTAACTGCAATTTTATTGAAAACTGAATGCAGTGTTGTGTTTTTACAGTGTTGTTGGTGTTGTTTCTAGTATATGGATTATTTTCATTTGTATTAACTTACATCAAGATTGCAGTCATTTTAGATCTATGCTGATCAGTTGACCTCTTCTCTGTAATTCCATACGATCTTTTACTTTAACATTTCTCTAGTTTGTAGGACATATTTAATTGATTCCTTCTTACCTCTTTCCTTCTCAGTTATGACCTCTCCAGTTTACCTCTTTATATTTCAGTGTTGTGCATGTCTACAAATTCTCATATTTTAGTGTTACCAGTTTCAATATTCTATTGTGTATTGTGTTTCTATCTTGTGTATTGTGAAGCATAAATATTTTTTATTTTTTATCGAGGGAACAAGAAAGGGACACAAATATAGCTGTTGTTGCTGTTGCTTCTTTAATCTGAGGGGAAGATGTAGAAAGTGACGCTGTGTTTTTTATCTTTATTTTTGCAGTTGGGGGCAATGGGAGGAGGAGGCAGCAGCATAGGCAGCTTGCTGTGTGGTTCCGGGTGGCGCGGCGGCCGAGGAAACAAAGTGTGTGTCTTCTGTGGCAAGTGCTTCGTTCGTTCAGATGTTCTTGTGCAACATGTGCGAACACATACTGGAGAGAAACCTTATGCTTGTCCTCATTGCCCTTACAGAGCCTCTCAAAGAACTCACCTCAGGCTTCATGTGCGGCGTCACGAACACGGCAATATGCCTTCCATCACAAATATTACATCCTCAGCAGTGCTAGATGCTGCTGCTCTTCTTCAGTCGCAGCCTACTTTACCTACTGCTGCTGCTCCTCCTTCTGCTCGTGTAGGGCAAACCTTAGTCCAAATGGCTAAGTCTCATTTAGGTCGTCGACTGTCATCCCCTCCCACAATGACAGAAGTCTCGTCAGCCATGAGCCATGGGTCTTATAGCTTGCCTTCTGTGGTTAATGCTTTGGCGAGTTCTTTAGGTCAACCCTTAATGCATCTTACCCAGTCCTACTTAGATCGTGATTTAGTTGTGTCACCTCCACCACAGTCATCTCAACCCTCTTCCTCTTCTTCAACAGTCCCTGCAACAATATCCTCATCTGTTTCTTCTCTACCATCAACTTCATTGACTGTTACAAGTTCTCCAGCTGATGCTGCGAATAGCCTTATTTGTAGAACTATTCCTCACAGAATGAACCAAGCAAAACTAAAGAAAAGACCATCAGAATAATTATTCCCAATTTACAGTCTTCTAGTTATGTATATATATATATATATATATATATATATATATATATATATATATATATATATATATATATATATATATATATATATATATATATATATATATATATATATATATATATATATATATATATATATATATATATATATATATATATATATATATATATATATATATATATATATATATACTGAGGAGTCTATTATGTTTAACGTCAGACCTCATATATTGTAATATTTAGTAAATTTTTATGGATTTCCCTTTTAGTATATCCATACTTGTAGTGTGTAATGTTCTGTACTAATTTCAGTAACATTCAATGTATCCACTGAACAGTGCCAGAGAGAGAGAGAGAGAGAATGCATTACGTGACTGAGGTTGTGCAATCTACGTAGAGAAAATATAAAAGCTGCAAAGTTTCTACAGAAAACTGATTATAGAGAGGTGTGGCATTACTTGTTTGCCAATGTCCCTGGGGGATACATCACCTTGATGGTAATATATATATATATATATATATATATATATATATATATATATATATATATATATATATATATATATATATATATATATATATATATATATATTTGTGTGTGTGTGTGTGTGGATCATTGCAGGAGATATATTGTTTCTTTAGGTTAAGTTAGAGTAACCTTACCGTACCTGACATGTAATTCAATCACACATTAAGCACATGCCTTTTGCTTCACTCCCAGATTAAACATTTAAAAGACATCAGATGCCTATTCGAGAATATATATATATATATATATATATATATATATATATATATATATATATATATATATATATATATATATATATATATATATATATATATATATATATATATATATATATAGTAATGTACCTATTTGATCATTGTTGATGCCCAATTAGATTGGGATTTGAATTAAATGCGAAAACCAAGCCACGAGTGAGGTTGGGAGAAACTGTAATATGAACAAAAAGGCATTCAGATAGAATGCTTTCATTCCCAGATAGCAGTTAAGCTGTAAGTTTGGTTTCTCATTTAGACCTTCTGTGGTGTAGTTGGTAGTACCTTGGCACAGTAATTATGTGTCCTAGGTTCGAGTCTCAGTTGTGGTAAAATATGATTCATGTTTTCACATATGGTAAAGTGCTTATTTGATCATTGTTGATGCCCAATTAGATTGGGATTTGAATTAAATGTGAAAATAAAGCCACGAGTGAGGTTTGGAAAAACTGTAATATGAACTATAAGGCATTCAGATAGAATACGTTCATTCCTAGTATGGCAGTTAAGCTGTAAGGGTGGTTTCTCTTTTAGACCTGCCGTGGTGTAGTTGGTAGCGCCTTGGCACAGTATGTATCCTAGGTTCGAATCTCAGTCGGAACTAACTATAAGTCATGTTTTCACTTATGGTAATATATATATATATATATATATATATATATATATATATATATATATATATATATATATATATATATATATATATATATATATATATATATATATACAGTGATCCCCTGCTGGATCGCGTTTCTTGGTTCGCGTTTTCACTGTACCACGGTTTTTTTTTTGGCAAATTATTATTTTATTTTTTGGGTATATGCAAAAATATTAAAATATTAAAAGAATAAAAATTCTCAGTATTTTCATTTTTTTATTGAAAAAAACATATTTCATTATCTAATTGATAAAAAAAATTTATTTCCCAGCCTACGAATAATAAAACAGTAAAAAATAGTAAAAAACATAAATTTAGATATACATACGTACAGTATAACTCACAGTATTGCATCATGCGAAATAGTGTCCGATAGCGTACAATGTATTGGGGTCGCAGCTACGTGAGCTAGCATATACAGTATATTTATATTTCCAGTAGTTTCATGATTTTATTGATAAAAAAACGTATTTCTTAGCCTAAGAATAATAAAACAGTAAAATATAGTAAAAATTATAAATACTAACAGTATTGCAACATGTAAAATACGATACCGCTATCAGCGTTTCGGACAAAGGCTCGTTCAGTCTAACTCATGTGTGCGCCGTTCACGTTGTGCTTATTAAACATTTTGCTTGTGTCCGATAGCGTACATTGTATTGGGGTCGCAGCTACGTGAGCTAGCATATATATTTATATTTCCAGTAGTTTCATGATTTTATTGATAAAAAAACGTATTTCTTAGCCTAAGAATAATAAAACAGTAAAAAATAGTAAAAAACATAAATACTAACAGTATTGCAACATGTAAAATACGATACCGCTATCAGCGTTTCGGACAAAGGCTTAAACCATCTTCCATTGTCTCCCCTCACTCGTGTGCGCCATTCACGTTGTGCTTATTATTATTAATACGTTTTGCTTGTGATTTTTTTACTCGCATATTTTAACCTTTGCAATGCCTCCCAAGCATCCTTCATCTTCTAAGGCTTCTTGTAGTAAGCCTAAGCGGCAAAGGAAAATGTTAACCATAACAAATAAGGTAAGTTTACCTATCACGTACATATAAATTTATGTTGCATGCTGTTATTTATAAAGTAAAGGGTGGTTTTTTTACAGTGCAGGGAGGGTTTATACAGTAAACGTAAATATAATTGTAAAATACCTATGTACATGAGTATGTCATATAAATTTACGCTTGCATGCTGTTATTTATGAAGTAAAGGGTGGTTTGTTAACAGTACAGGGAGGGCTTATACAGATTATACGGTGTAAACGTAAAAATAAATTAAAATATCTATGTACATATAGGCTGATCCTTCTCAGCGAT
Organism: Halocaridina rubra; assembly: GCA_037179515.1. NCBI lineage: Eukaryota > Metazoa > Arthropoda > Malacostraca > Decapoda > Atyidae > Halocaridina > Halocaridina rubra. The sequence goes on from JAXCGZ010019962.1 coordinate 23,237, forward strand.
TTTCCTGTTTTGCGCCGGGTCCCGGAACCGAACCCCCGCAATAATGGGGGGATCACTGTATATATATATATATATATATATATATATATATATATATATATATATATATATATATATATATATATATATATATATATATATATATATATATATATATATATATAATGTATACAGATGCTTCTTTACTTTAATACATTCGACATACGAACATCTGGCGATATGAACAATGCGTATGATGTGTAATGCCTAATTGTGTTTGCGGGAAAGAGCCCCATGCTCGTAACTCCCCGTTTCCTGGCTGCTTCAATTTTTGTACTTAATGATACTTATCATACTTGTCCTTAGAGCTGTGGATTGAGTGTGTGCATGTGTATATTTACAAAAGAGAGAGATATGAACAGTTATTTGTGCTACTGTCTCACAACCACAACAACGATAATTATGATAATGAAATAATAATACCTATGACATTGAGAGAGTGTGAGAATGAAAAGTTATTTTCATTGGCGTCAGATCAGTGTGTCTCAGCAACAACGGTAATAATTGTAATAATAATACGAATGATAGGAGAGAAAACTCAGGCGACTTCTTACCAGCCAACCTTCGTTTCAGTGTGAATGGCCTAAGTGTGGCGAACATAATCTATTAATTGGATAATAATAGTAATAATAATATTGATGATTATGCACAAATGCATACATAAGATATATATGAGTATATGTGTGTCATATGTGCTGTTACTATTCATTACAGTATTATTGCTAGAGTAATAATAAGAATGGATTAAGCTGACTTAATCCATGAGAGAGAGAGAGAGAGAAAAAATCATACCATTTCTAATGGTAAACATTCTCTCTCTCTCTCTCTCTCTCTCTCTCTCTCTCTCTCTCTCTCTCTCTCTCTCTCTCTCTCTCTCTCTCCTCTCTCTCTCTCTCTCTCTCTCTCTCTCTCTCTCTCTCTCTCTCTCTCTCTCTCTCTCTCTCTCTCTCTCTCTCTCTCTCCCCCCCCCTCATTGCATACTAAATATCAACTTGCGAACAAATCGACTTACGAAAAGCCATTTGGAACATAACTTTCGTAAGTTGGGAAGCGTGTGTATATATATATATATATATATATATATATATATATATATATATATATATATATATATATATATATATATATATATATATATATATAAAGCACACTAATATTATATACATATTATTTTGACTATGGAGGGGAAACAGGAAACAATGTAGTACCATAGTGCTTCTTAGTATAGTTATCTGCTCATTTTCAAGGGTTACTGATTTACAGAAGTGTGGGATCATCCACATATATATATATATATATATATATATATATATATATATATATATATATATATATATATATATATATATATATATATATATATATATATATATATATATATATATATATATATATATATATATATATGAATCATTTTTTTTACCCCGACCGGGACTCGAACCTAGGACTTATGATTACTAAGTCAAGGCGCTACCACTACACCACAGAAGGTTAAAAGGAATCCAACCTTATAGCTTATATCTGCTATACTTAGGAATGAACGCATTCTAACTGAATGCCACTATGTTTATATTACAGATTCCCCAACCTCACTCGTGGCTTCATTTTAGCATTTAATTCAATTCTCAATCTCATATTTCATGGCCCGAATGAGATTGGGAATTGAATTAAATGCTAAAATGAAGCCACGAGTGAGGTTGGGGAATCTGTAATATGAACATAGTGGCATTCAGTTAGAATGCGTTCATTCCTAAGTATAGCAGATATAAGCTATAAGGTTGGATTCCTTTTAACCTTCTGTGGTGTAGTGGTAGCGCCTTGACTTAGTAATCATAAGTCCTAGGTTCGAGTCCCGGTCGGGGTAAAAAAAATGATTCATGTTTTCACATATATAATGTGTTATTTGGTTATATATACTATATATATATATATATATATATATATATATATATATATATATATATATATATATATATATATATATATATATATATATATATATATATATATATATATATATATATATATATATAATATATATCTATATATATATATATATATATATATATATATATATATATACTATATATATATATATATATATATATATATAAGGAGACAATTTAAAAAAACAGTGAACAATTACATTGGTAGTATATAGCTGGCAACAGTGTAGCAAAATATTCAGAGATCAAAGGGGATATTAAGAGATTTATAAGGAAGTGGAAGGAAGTGCACAACAGGTACTGTGTCAATGGAGTTTCGGGTAATTATAAGGTCAGGTCAAAGGGAATATCCAATCATTCATGGGAGGCTACAAAGGTAGGGAAAATGAGGTGCGTTAAGATATTGAAAACAGATAAGTGTAAATGGCCTTTGGGGTCAGAACACGGGTAAAGCCAAGACAAGAAAAACAGATATGCAGATGTCGAAGAATGTACAGTTAGGGTTGAAATAATAATAATAATAATAGTAATAAAAGAGGTATAAATAATAATGGTATCAGATGTAATAACAATAGCAAGAGGTCTTATGCATTAATGTATTAATAAGCTATCATATGTTTGTAATATACTCATGGGATTTCAGAATGCAATTGAAGAGGTCATAGGAGATTCTGTTGTTCTTTTATGTTTTCTTCGTTCTCAGACCCGATAAAGGCCTTTTTTTTTTTTTTTTTTTCGTCCTGGTGTCACAATCATGAAAAAAATATCACAAACAGATAAAGCAGTTGCTTTAGTAATTTTTCATTATAAAGGAAGTTATTTAACACAAAATTAAATAGTTATTGGATTCCACAAATACATACTTGCAATTCAAAAAGAATCCCTTAGACGATGTTATAAAACTCATAAGCTCTGAAGAGACAGACTGACTATTCATTCCCCTGTAGTCTCTCGCATCTTCATGGATTGGTCAAACTCAGAAGCATGGATCAATCACGCCTTAGCCCAAATTTAGTTCTATTATTTCCTTATAGTATAAGTTATTGAAGTTTTTAGTTTGTTTATTGTCCACTTTGCTTGGAAATATATCAATGTCCTTTGCATTGACAGCGTATGATCTGCTTGAAAAATTTAAAGCTTTTGCTACCACTCCAAAAATGCAGATGTTTTCATGTTGTTTGTTCTCCGTTTACTACAGTACCCATAAATAGCCTGTTAGAATACCTTAGTTCTGTACTTGATAACCTTTGGTATTGAATCCCTAAAAATGTAGTTTTACAAATCATTCAGCTATGCGTTGAAGATTGTTAAAGCACTTTGGGCATGGCTACGAGAAATCCCTTGTTTTCTCTATATTTTTTTATCTTTATTTAGAATTTTTCAATGGACAGTATTTTCATACAATTATCCCCAGAAATTTTAACTTTCGCCTGTGTGTGTGTGTGGTTTTTTTTTTTATGATAAACTTTTTTTTCCTGACTGATGATAACATGCAGGAGTTTTTGATTAAGTTGAATACAGTCACTTTATTCCCTCTATTAAATTCACCCTGAAGACAGAAAATAATGTTTGTTACCATTTTTAGATATTTTGTTACATAGAGATCTTTTTCGTTGAACTTCAGTATTTTTAGAAATCCCACAAATACTCTGTCATATGTAAATTGTTATTATGGTCATAATCATTAGTAAAAAAAATTTTTTTTTTCTGCAATGTTCTTTGTGCTCCACAAATTGTAAGTCCTGAGTTCTATGATGCAGAGAATTGGGAAACTTTTTTTTATGTAAAACTGGAAAAAATCTTTGTAAATCAAATTGGTATTTCAGTAATTGGCTTCAGTTGCTGAAAACCGCATATACCATAAACCATCCTCGTTTAGACACAAATGTTGCTGTTGAATATTAAAAATAGCCAAGTTATTCTCTCTCTCCAAGGTTGTCAGAGTATAGTCAAGGCTCTGATAGCACTAAAGATTAGCTTAGTTTTTAATTACGAAAATACATTTCCTAATATGATGGCTAAAAAATTTTCCAGTTTCTAAATCTAGTGTTTTATGCAAGATTCCATGTTGCGATTGTGATAAGTACTCTGTTGATAAAACTAACAAATCTTTAAATTGTCGGTCTTCCAATGCCTGGTTGCCGCATTTTCATATTTGCATTTATTACAATGTATTGCCGGAAACAATGCTTCCGTCTTAGTGAGGAGGAGTAATATTACTACTAGAAACACCTTGGAATCTGCACTTGTTACCATATC
>JAXCGZ010019963.1:5000-22500 GCA_037179515.1 Halocaridina rubra
ATAGTGATAGTGATGATATAGTAAATGTTGTGATGACATTGCGAACATTATGATTATATTGCAATATAAGTAATATGTAGTGCTATAGTGATGATGCAGTTAATAATTTTATGATGATACATGATTGTATAGATACAGAACATATAGTGATTATATAGTGAATATAATGACTATGGTAAATACAGTGAATATATTAGTAGTTTCAGTACGTTTAGTTTTACTAGTCGTAGTTGGAGTAGTTGCATCTCGTAGTACAAAAGTAGTTACGCAGTATGGTATAGCTCGGACCATAGCTTCAGATGTATTTTTGTTGTTAAATGACCCTACATAATTAGAAGAAAATTTTGACTTTTGTGCTTTTGTAAATTCATTTATAATATATTTGCAATTTTTTTTTTGTGTTTGCTTCTGTTTTTTTTTTCTGAGACATAAAAATAGTGTTAGAAAACCTTCTTAGAATTTTTCTTAATTTATGTGTGTAATTTTGTATTTTTTCCCCAAGAGACATTTCTCAGGTGTGGTGTAGAAAAAAAAAATAATTTTGTATCTATTCGTTTATTTATTTTTATAAGACAACCTTATCATATATAGTAAGAAAGTACCAATTATATATATATATATATATATATATATATATATATATATATATATATATATATATATATATATATATATATATATATATATATATATATATATATATATATATATATTTTTTTTTTTTTTTTTTTTTTTTTGCAATAATGAAAAATTACTTCACAGACTTTTTTTCCATTAAGGTTTTTTTTTATTATTTACTTATTTATTTTCTTTATTTACTCTTGTTTTTTTGCTTTATAATATGAGACAAGTACCAGAAATAGTGAGAAAATAGTTTATTGAGCAATTCCTTTTTCCTTTTTCGATATGTGAGGAATTCTTTTGTTTTTTAAAAGGGTGAGAAAAAGCATTGATATTTTTATAAACTTTTATTATATTCCTGAAGGGGGGAATGAATAGAGGGGATGAAATTATTTTTTTTTCATCTTATTAGAGCTTGAGAGAGAGAGAGAGAGAGAGAGAGAGAGAGAGAGAGAGAGAGAGAGAGAGAGAGAGAGAGAGAGAGAGAGAGAGAGAGAGAGAGAGAGAGAGAGAGAGAAAGAGAGTTACATATGACACAATCAGTTGATATTTAACATATATAAGACCTTATTGTAAGATCTGTAGCTTACTGGTATGTAATAATAATAATAATAATAATAATAATAATAATAATAATAATAATAATAATAATAATAATAATAATAATAATAATTTCTACCGCTACATCAGTAGTATATATTGATACTAATTATAATAATAATAATAATAATAATAAAAATAATAATAATAATAATAATAATAATAATAATAATGATAATAATAATAATAATTAATAATAATAATAATAATAATAATAATAATAATAATAATAATAATAATAATAATGATAAAAATAATAATAATAATAATAATAATAATAATAATAATAATAATAATAATAATAATAATAATAATAATAATAATAATAATAATAATAATTAATAATAATAATAATAATAATAATAATAATAATAATGATAAAAATAATAATAATAATAATAATAATAATAATAAATATTAATGATAAAAATAATAATACTAATAATAACAGTGATGTTAATAATAATAATAATAATGATAATAATAATAATAATAATAATAATAATCATAATTTTAATTATGATAATAATAATAATAATAATAATAATAATAATAATAATAATAATAATAATAATAATAATAGCAACAACATTAATAACCCCAGTATTAAAATCACAGGTTATATATTAACTACCTAAATATTCTTGGATAAATTAATATATATATATATATATATATATATATATATATATATATATATATATATATATATATATATATATATATATATATATATATATATATATATAGAGTTTTTATCATCAAAAAATTTTATTCGTAAATATTGTATTTTATTTTTTTGGGGAAAAAAATATTTAAATTTAGCTTTCAACAGGTGTTAGAAAGAACTGAACATATGTTGCAGATGTGTTTCCCGGAGACAAATAGGTGTTAACAGGTGTTAGAACTTGAATATGTGTTACTGATGTGTTTCAGAAGCCTCAAGCAGGTGTAGATAGGTGTCAGATAGGCGGAGACACTCTTGTTGAATCAAAAAATAACTCTCTGTTCCGGTTTTACGTCACGGACTCCCTTTTTTTATCAAGGGCTAAGACTGTTGCCTTCTTGCAAAGGACTTATTACAAGACACAAAATATTATTATTATTATTATTATTATTATTATTATTATTATTATTATTATTATTATTATTATTATTATTATTATTATTATTATTATTATTATTATTATTATTATTATTAGTGTCACGTAGGTGGAAAATTTGCTGTTTGATTAAAAAGAAAATAGATCTTAACTAGACACAGACAGAATAGCTTAATAATGCTTGTATCATCGATAACTCTTATTAATATGCTTCCAGAATACACATTAATCACTCAAAAACAACACTGAATACATATAATTATCATTAGCTATGTAATTCACCTTAATAAATATTCTATAACAAACATTTTATACATCCTATTTTGTTCATATACTGCTAAGGTAACAAATTAAAAACACACAACAGAGCTATCACATGTTTACGAAGGGTAACAATTGAAAAAACATTATTATTATTATTATTAGTTCATACCTTTCCTTGTTTATGGAAGCTAAACTATCAAACGCGTTATTAACTGTTCTTGTTCGTACTTCGCTTTGTTTTTAGAAGCTTAACAATCAGAACTATTTTTTTTACCTAAGTAAACCTGTCTAATAACTTTTCTGTTTATAGAAACTTTTCAACTATAGTCATTGTTGACTGTTCTTGATCGTGCTTCGCTTTGTTTTTAGAAGATTAGCAATTAGAAGTGCTTTCAACAAACTAAGCAATACTAGTTTATAACGTTTTCTGTTTATAGAACTTAACTTCCAAACGATTTGTAGACTGTTCTTGATCATGCTCCGCTTGGTTTTTAGAAGCTTAACAACCAGAAGTGCTTTCAACAAACTAAGCAATCCTGGCTTATAACTTTTTTTTATAGAACTTAACTATCAAATGAACTATTAACTGTTCTTGTTCGTACTTCGCTTGGTTTTTAAAAGCTTGACAACCAAAATTATTTTCATCTCACTAAGCAATCCTGGTTTATGCCCTCTATATATAGAAGCTTAATTTCAAGAGGCGCTGAGAACTGCCTTTGTTTGTATCTCACTTTTGTTTATAGAAGCTTGACAACCAGAGACTGATTACTGTGTATGGTTTTTTTTTATGAAAGATTATTAGAGAGATTGTAAGTGTCTTTTTTTTTTGCGCCTCGCTGTATTATTGGAAGTTCAGCAAACTACGTTTGTTTTTATCTCTGTATTTAGATACTTAGGTACCAGAGAGGCATAGTAAACGGCCTGTTTGTATCTCTTTTTTAGGAGCTCAAAAAGCTAAGGCATTGCTAACTCTATATGTTTGTACCTTGCTTTGTTTTTAGAGAATTTACTGCTACATACCTTTTTAAAGTATTTGTTAAATTCCTCACTTTTGATTTTAGAAGCTTAACACCCGGAGGCATTGTTAACTGTCTATTGTTGGTACCTCACTTTGTTTTTAGAAGTTTGATTACTAGAGAGGCTCTGTTAAGTGTGCTTGCTCGTACCTCGCTTTGTTTTAGAATCTTAATAGCCAGAGGATTTGTTAGCTGTCTTTGTTCGTAACTCACTTTGTATTATAAAAACTTGATAATCAGGAGCATTGTTATTTTACTTTTGTTTGTACCTAGCTTTGTTTAAAGAAACTTAACAAATAGTGTGATTTTTAGCTATCTGTGATCGCACCTTGCTTTGCTTTAAGAAGCTTACCAACCAGAGACATTGTTAATTGTTTGTTCAACAACTCTTTGTTAATTCATACTTTTGGAAGCTTAACAACCAGAGGCATTATTAATTGTCTCTTACTCATAGTCACTTTGTTTTTAGAAACTTGACAGTTGGAGGCATTGTCATCTTTCTTTCTTTGTACCTCTCTTTGTTTTTTAGAAGCTTAGCAACCAGAGAAATTGTTAAGTATCATTATTATTAGTTCTTTTCATTTCTAAAAGCTTAACAACCAGAGACTCTGTTTGTACCTCACTTTGTTTTTTGAAGTTTAACAACCAAAGTCATGGTAATTGCCTTTCGTTTGTATTCACTTTGCTTTAAAAACTTGATAACAGAGGCATTATGAACTGTCTTTGTTGGTATTTGGCTTTGTTTTTAGAAGCTTATCTACTATGGAGGCAATACTAAGTCTCTCTGTTCATAACTTGCCTTGTTTTTAGAAGCTTAACTACCAGAACTGTTTTTTAGCTACTAGGCTACCTTAGCCCATGTATCTATTTTCTAAGGTGAATGATCCAAAACCAGTATTGATTATATTATGTTAATTATATTTCCGTATGTGAATTATTTTCATCTAAGTTACTTCATACAATCTTTGCTGTGTTATCTTGGCAATAAGTTCATTTTTAACTATTGATTCATGTCACTATTGAGAACTATAAAACTAGAACCATTATTCAGAATATCTGCTGATATCTTTCTCTGTTTATAGAAATTTTACAACTAGAAACATTATTATCTATAGTAATTTACACTTTACTTTGTTTATAGAAGCTTAATATCATGACCCAATGTTAACTCAGTGCGTTTGTGTACTGAAATTTAACACCAGGAAACGTTATTATCGTATTTATACAATTTACTGTTCATATAAGCAATATTGTTAAATCCATTCTTAACTATCCTTCTTAATATCTTTCTTTGTTTATAAAAAAAAAACTTTAGAAATGGAACCATTATTAATTCAGATCATATCTCTCTCTCTCTTTTGTTTATACATTTCTTTGCTAATAGAAGTCTAACATTTAGAATCATTGTCTACAAAGTTTTGTGTTTTTACAATTTTAGGAACCGGATTCACTGTTATTTCTCTTGGTTTATACATTTGTCTATAAATCCTATTAACAAAACTTTTGATTGTTGAAACCTTAATCATGTTTAACTTTGTGTTTTGAAGTTCTTGACAATTATATTGATAGTTAGACCTAGAATATTCATTGTTATTTCTCATGGTTCATACATTTGTTTATAGATACTGTTAACAAAACCTCTAATTGTTGCAAACAAAATAATATATAACTTTGTTTACAGAACTTCTTTACAATGATATTTGTTGTTACAACTAGAATCGTGGTTAATTCTGATAGTTCATAGCTCTATTTATGGAAACTATTATCATTGACTCATTAACTCAGGTAAGTTATACTTTTTTTCACAGAATCTAAACAGGAATCATTGTTTATCCCCTTCATACATTTGTTATAAAAGTTGTTCACAGTGATTCTGGTTATCACAACCAAAATTGTCGTTAGCTCTGTTAGTTCATACCATTTTTATAGACTCTTAACCAACATCAAATACTTAATTCTGATAGTAAATACCTTTGTTTATAAAAGCTCTTAAAAATGGTTATGTTTGTTACAAACAAAATAATTGTTAATTCTCTTAGTTTATGTCACTATTTATGAAAATTTAACAAAACAAATTATAGTTAAGTCTGTTAATTCATACCTTAGTCTATAAACCCTGTTAATAGTGACTCTGTTTGATACCATCAGTATTATCATTAACTCTTTGTTAATTCATATTTTTGTATATAAATGATGTTAAATACAAGCATGGTTGTTACCTCCAGAATCGTTATTAAATCTGTACATAGCTGTTAATGATGATTGTGATTGTTTCAGATAGAATTATCATTGATACTGGTAGTTCAATCCTTCGTTTATAGGACCTTAGTACTCAGGTATATTATTAACTATCTTAATTCATACCTTTAGTTATATAGGCTTTTAACAATGATTCTGCTTGTTACAACCAGAATTCTTGTTAACTCATATATTTCATATTCTTTTTAATGAACCTTTAAACAAATATTCTATTTGTTACAACCAGATTCCTTGTTAACTCATATATTTCTTGACTTTTTTTTTAGAACATGTTAACAATGATTCTGGTCATTAAGCTTACATAAACATAGGTGTGAACTAACAGAGTTACAATGACACTGCTTGTTAGTTTTCTGTTAACAAAAATATTAACTACCTGAGTTAAAGATGACGCAAGCTATAACAAACAGCATCATTGTTAAAATGTTCTAAAAAAAAAAGTATGAACTATATGAGTTTACAAGGATTCTGCTTACTGCATGAGTTATTGATTCTGCTCACTGCAACTAAGCTCACTGCTAACAGCTTCTACAAACAAAGGGATGAACTATGAGTCAGTAACGATTCGGGTTGCTAAGCCTCTATATGAATTAGAATGATTTAACAGTGTTCACAATGATTCTGATCATTAAGCTTGCATAAACATAGGTGTGAAATAACAGAGTTAACAATGACACTGCTAGTTAAGTTACTATTAACAAAGGTATGAAGTATCTGAGTTAAAAATGACTCAGGCTATAACAAATAAAATCATTGTTAAAATTTACTACTAAAAAGGCATGAGCTATATCAGTTTACTAGGATTCTGGTTGTAACAAATAAAATCATTGTTAAAAGATTCCTTCAAAGAGAATATGAAATATATGAGTTAACAATGATTGTGCTTGTTACATCGAGAATCCTTGTTAACTCATATATTTCATATTAATTTTTTCATGAACCTTTTAACAATGATTCTTTTTGTTAAAACCAGAATCCTTGCTAACTCATATAGTTCATACCTTTTTTGTAGAAAATTTTAACAATGATTCTATTTGTTATTACCTGAGTCATTTTTAACTCAGATAGTTCATACCTTTGTTAATAGTAATTTAACTAGCAGTGTCATTGTTAACTCTGTTACTTCGCACCTATGTTTATGCAAGCTTAATGACCAGAATCATTGTGAACATTGTTAAATCATTCCAGTTCATACAAAGGCTTAGCAACCCGAATCGTTACTGATTCATAATTCATCCCTTTGTTTATAGAAGCTGTTAGCAGTGAGCTTAGTTGCAGTAAGCAGAATCATTAACTCTTATAGTTCACATTTTTGTTTATAGAAGCTTAACAAACCTGATCATGATTCATACATTTTACTATAGAAGCTGTTAACGATTATTATTTTCGTTTATAGAAGCTTAACAACCCTGATCAGTGTTTACTCTTGGTAGTTCATACATTTTACTATAGAAGCTGTTAATGATGATTATGGTCTGTTACACCAGGAATCATTATAAAATCTCTTAACTTCATTCCTTAGTTTCAAGAAGCTTAATTAAGAACTAAAATAATTGCTAATTCTGTTGGTTCATACCTTTGTTTATAGAAGCTGTTAACTATTATTATGGTTGTAACTGCCAATATCATTGTTACCGCTTGTATTTCATACCTTTGTTTATAGAAGCATACTGACCAGAGTTATTGTTAACTCTGTTAACTTATGGCTTTCTCATAGACACTGTTAACATTGATTTTGGTTATTGAAACCAGATTGTCCGTTAAGTTTCCTAGTTCATACCTTTGTTTATAGAAACTTAACAACCAATATAAGTGGTAGCTGTTAGTCCACACCTTTGTTACAGAAGCTGTTACCTTTGGTTATGTTTTTACAACCAGAATCATTGTTAACTCTGTGTTTATACTACTGTTTGTAGAATATAAACAACCAGAATAATCGTTAACTGTTAGTTCATACATTATAAAAATTGTTTAATATGATTCTTGTCGTTCTAGCTGTATCTTAATACCTTTGTTGGTATAATATTAAAAACCTAAATCATCAGTAATTTTCTAGTTCATACCTTTGTTTATGGAAAGTTAACAACAAAAATAATTAATAATAATGTTAGTTCATGTCTTTGTTTATAGAAGCTGGTCAACAATGATTATGGTGTGTTACAAATAGAATAATTATTAACTTTTTTAGAAACTTAACAAACAGTACCTTTATCTCCTATTGTTCATACCTTTGTGTATAGAAATATAGCCAGAATAACTGTTAACATTATTAGATCACAGTTCTATTTCTAGAAATTATGAACAATGATGTTACAATGGGAATAATTTGTTCTTTTATTTCATACCTTTGTTTATAGAAGCTTAACAAAATTGACCATTATTAAATATCTTAATATTTTTTTTCTGTCCATTCATGCTAACATTGTTTAACATTGTTAAAATCATTCATACAATTTTCAGTAAACATAAACCAACATCCCGATGAATGTTAAACACTTATTTGTTGCTTATGGTTTTCTTGGGCTAATTAAAGGTAATAAGTGTAAAGACTGTTTATCTAAGAGCATTCTTAGGTTTTACATATGGGCAACAGGCTTAATTTCTCAAAGGTCATTTTGAGGTCTAGTTTATACAATAAACAACACATTAAATGACTATTTATATAATTTACTTGTTTGTTTATACTTATAAGCGAAAGATAATACGTTAATATTTAATAAACAACGAAGTAAAATATAATATTGTGTGATATGTATATTTGTTTATTCATATGAATAGGATATAATAACTTGATATTTAATAAACAACGTATTAAAATGTCATTTTATATAAATAATTGTTTATACATATGATAATAAGATAATGGAATACTCTCTCAAGATAGTTTTTTGTTTATGTAAGAGTAGACAAAGAGACAATAACTTCTAATTTCTTCTTTTGTTTACTTAGGGGTCAAGGAATGGAAATTTGGTATCACACTTTTTGTTTTGTTTACTCAAAAGTAGAACATCAAAAGTTGGTTATTCATAATATGGTTATTTTGTTTACCCAATGATAGAAAATTTAACACTGACATCTCTTGATAAACTTTTGTTTATGTAATGGTAGAAAATCAGACGTAGGTAAGGTAAACATTCTCATTTTGTTTACCCACTGGATGAAAAAGGAAAATTGTTTACATAACTATGAAACATTAGTATTATTATTATTTAATAATATAAAATTTTGTTTATATCAGAATAGAGGAAAAAATTGTATATTCTCACACTGTTTTCTCTTGTTTACTCACAAACCTTAGCACCTGTCAGTTGTTGTTTTTTGTTTGTTTGTTTACATATGGTGAAATCAGACATCATTAACTCATCCTTGTTTGTTTACCAAATGGTTTAAACGAAGTATTAGATTCTCTTACTGTTCAGTGTTGTTTACATCGGGGTAGAAAATCAAACAATGGTAACTCATGCATGTTTGTTTACATAATGACATGAAATTTAACAGTGGCTTCTTATAATCTGCTCATTTTGTTTACGTCGGAGTAGAAAATCAAACAATGGTAACTTATGCATGTTTGTTTACATAATGACATGAAATTTAACAGTGGCTTCTTATAATCTGCTCATTTTGTTTACATAATAGTAGACAATCCCACGTTGGCAACTCATGCTAATTTTACTAATTTCTTTATTAGTATAAACTATAAAACTTAAGAACTCTTATTTTCTCTTTGCCTGAAACTTGTAAATGAAAATAATTGGCTTTCGTGATAGTTTATTGTTACTTAAGAAAAGAGAACTTCAGTAGCTTATAACGCAACATCTTTGTTTGTTTGTTGATTTGTTTGTTTTTCCTTTGTTTTGTTTTTGTTTACTTTGACAGCCTTAAGCTGTAGTAAACATTGTTTTTTTTTTTAATTTACTTAGCAATAAGTTACATATTAAGTATTGTTTACATTACATTATCTTAGTAATGGAAATGATATTGTTTGTTTGTTTACTTTGAATTATCTTAGTAATAGAAATGATATTGTTTGTTTGTTTGCTTTGAATTATCTAATGGAAATGATATTGCTTGTGAATGCGTTTTGTTTATTTGTTTGTCTTTTTTTTTTGTTTACTTGAATAGCTTTTGCAACTCTAATAGTTCCTAATTTGTTTTTATTTTATTTACGTAAATGTTACAGACAAAATATTGTTTGCTCTTAATTTGTCATGTGAAAGGCAAGTGTTGCTCATTGCGTGTTTGTTTGTGTATTTGTTTGTCTGTGTGCTCTTGTTTACTTGCTTGGCCTCCGAAATAATGGTAGTTTATAGATTTGTATTTTGTTTATTTTCTACGTTAACATAGCAATGAGAGTGTTATCAATATATTTAGATATTTTTAATATTTTTCATTATATTATTACTTTGTTTGTTTTGTTTATATGAGGCAATAAAGGGAAACAATAATGCCTCATTGCTTGTTTATTTACACTTATATTTCATATATTGTTTATCTCTGCCTAATTCTTAACAGTATCTCACACGGCAATCTATTTGTTGACGCGATGGTATATGTACCGTACGTCTTGTCAGTCTGCTTTGTGTATGCATGTATGTATGTATGTATATATGAATGTATTCTGTACGTATGTATGTATGTATTCCAGTATATAGTTTCTTGGATGTTCATTATAATTTTTATCTCTGTTTAGTATATTATTATTATTACTATTATTATTATTATTATTATTATTATTATTATTATTATTATTATTATTATTATTATTATTATTATTATTATTATTATTATTATTATTATTATTATTATTATTATTATTATTATTATTATTATTATTATTATTATTATTTTTATTATTACTATTATATGCAAGCATATTGTAGATATGAAGATAAGTAAAAAGAAAAAAATGCCATTCTAGCTTAGAGGTTGCGTACGTGCGTACATGCGTACGTGCATGTATATTGAAGCGTATTCATCCAATTTCGTAACTGCATTTGGTATTGCTGCTTGTGATTCCCTGTCTCCTCGACAGCCAAACTTGGTGAATGGAAGTCTTCTTTCACATATTAAAAGCATTACTATCAATGGCATTACTTGTGAGTCCCTGTCTCCCAGCCACGCATGGAGTCTTCATTCACATATTAGTAGCGTTACTATCAATGTCTTTTCTTGTGAGTCCCTGTCTCCCAGCCACGCATAATTAATGTGTTCCTTGACCTATTTTCACTCTAATCTCTATTTTATATTCCTTGTGATTCCCTGCTTCCCAGCCATGCAAAATTGAGTATCTGTATATGCGCAGTATATAGAAAGATATTATTTAAAGTGGATATGACGTTGTCTGTGATTCCCTGTCTCCCGGACATGCAATATTAATGCGTGTGTACTTCCCTGTTAGCAGTTCACGCACACATACACACACGCACTCGCGCATGTGAGTGAATATATATATATATATATATATATATATATATATATATATATATATATATATATATATATATATATATATATATATATATATATATATATATTGATGTTCTTACTATTATTATTATTATTATTATTATTATTATTATTATTATTATTATTATTATTATTATTATTATTATTATTATTATTATTATCATTATTATTATTATTATACGTAGTCTACAATTCTATAAATGTTTAAGGATGTTACAAATATATTTTCTAGTATTCCATTTATGGTATTTCTGATGCTTGGAATACTCGTATATACTTCTTCCATCCTTAAATCTGGTAATGTTTAAATTACTCAAGGTTAAACCAGGTTAAGTTAATTGGGTCAAGTTTAGACTGGTCACTTATTTTCATATACAAAATGGCATCTATTTCTATCCTTAAGAGCCAGATAAACATCTGTTACTTAGGTTGGGTCAAGTAAGGTTAGTTCAAATTAACTGAATAAAATTAAGTTAGCATCTATTCATGTTGGGATTTTGGTTATTTTTATGACTGACCTGGCCCGTGTGTGTATTATTAACTGTCAAGAACCTCTTTTGGTTAGGTTAGGTTTGGATAGGTTAGGTTCTATTAATTGAAGAAAGTTTGGTAAACTACTTTTAAGAGTGAATAATCACTGTTTTCATATCTAGAAATGGCTATTTTTTTTACATCATTCACTGTTAGAAAAAATGAAGTTAATTATGTTATATTAGGTTAGATTAAGTTAGGTTAAGCTAATTGGATAACAGTTTGGTAAGCCTCCATTTTAAGTTAGGTTTCTACTGATATTTTTAACCGAAAATGGCTTCTGCTTATATCATAAACTGTCTGAAGTACTCTGTTTGTTTGGTTAAGTTAGGTTAGGTTAAGTTAGGTTGGATGAAGTTTGATTAACCTCCAGTTACATTTTGGATTCTCGCTGTTTTCATATCTGAAAATGAATGCGGTTTATATCATCAACTGTCAGAACACCGCTCTCTGTCCCACCCATTGACCTGTCTCATATAATTCTAATCTATCTTTCTCCAGTTCGCAGATTGACAGGTCTGTCAACACCGCTGTCTTTGATGAAACCCAATATTGTTTTAATAAACTTTTTCATTTATTTACTTTATTATTCAGTTATTTTTATTTTTCTATATAATCATTATTTCACGTACAGCTTATGCAATTGAGGCAGAAATTATTGTGTTACCTTATATATATATATATATATATATATATATATATATATATATATATATATATATATATATATATATATATATATATATATAATATATATATATATATATATATATATATATATATATATATATATATATATATATATATATATATATATATATATATATATTTAATATATATATATATATATATATATATATATATATATATATATATATATATATATATATATATATATATATTTAATATATATATATATATATATATATATATATATATATATATATATATATATATATATATATATATATATATATATATATATATATATATATATATATATATATATATATATATATATATATATATATATATATATATATATATATATATATATATATATATGTATATATATATATATATATATATATATATATATATATATATATATATATATATATATGTATATATATATATATATATATATATATATATATATATATATATATATATATATATATATATATATATATATATATATACAGTATATCATATCTTCGAACATATACCAGCAGTGCAGTACAGTCATAGATTATTGCAAAAGTAAACAATTTTTGTATCGTATAGAAAATTAAGCAATTAGAAATTATTTTATTTTTCCTTATTCTTTTGCATGTAAGGTTCAATACACGAATATAATACATTAAATTATTATCTTAAGTGTTCGATTTCCACATGCTGTATTTCTCCAAGGTTTCCCTATTAGGAATGCCCTGTTACGTTGAGATGAAAGTTGTTAACTGTTAATTTCCGACGGAAATTATTGTCAGTATCGATCATTTCACTTCGAAAAACTTTAGAAAAACCACTTATTATTGACCCATTCAGCTATGGCCTTAAAGTTTACAAGTACCGCTTTTTTTTTTTTTCATCTTGGCAAGGCGTTTTTATGAGGTCATTAAGCTCAACGGGAGTGTCACATGGGACTTAAATTAACAGTGTTAAGTGGGATTATTTTGTCTTCACAAGGGGATTAATGGAGGTCTTTTTCACCTTTAATAGGCCATTCATTGGGTTATTCATTTTCATATAAATATTTTAAAGGTGTTTCTTTAATTGATTTTCTTTACCGAGTACATCGTTTAGGTTATTTGATTTTACAGGTATTTTCTGACTTTATATAACCTCGAAAGGTGTTTCTCTTATTACCTAAGTGTATGCGATATGATACTGGGGTATTTTTTCTCTAGGGCTAGATAGCTCTATGCCGTTTTTTTCCAAGTTTCTGTTGTGCTTCATGACATTATTCATCTTTGCTGAATTATCAAGTCTTGCTGTTGGGGTTATTCATCTTTGCAAGGTATTTCTGTGGCGATTCAGATAATGTGATATATTCTGGTCTTCTCTATCTATACATCGTTTCTGTTGGGTGTTTCATCATCGGAAAATTCTATTTAGAGACATTTCTATTACCCTATGTTTCTGGATATATATATATATATATATATATATATATATATATATATATATATATATATATATATATATATATATATATATATATATATATATATATAATATATATATATATATATATATATATATATATATATATATATATATATATATATATATATATATATATATATATATATATATATATATATATAAATATATAATATATATATATATATATATATATATATATATATATATATATATATATATATATATATATATATATATATATATATATATATATATATATATATATATATATATATATATATATATATATATATATATATATATCGTGTACAAGGAGCTTCTTAGATCATTTGTATTTGTGAGACTTTTATTGTTTTTTTTTTCTTAATAAAAAAGTTTTGTTTTAGGCTGTTGACTTTCACAGGCTTTCACTGGACAGCAAAATTAATAATAAAGTCTTCTGGAGTTGGGATCAACACCCTCTTGCCCATATAACCTGAATAACTGATCACCAACGTGAATGTGTGGCTGGAACCATTGATTCTCTCTCTTTCTCTATTTACTCTATCTATTCATGTTTACAAAAATGGATTATTATTTTAGGATGTATTTGATGGGTACCTTATATTACACAGTTTTCTGTAGCTATTCATCTATACAATTTGTGTTTTGGGATTATACATCTCTCTTGAATTATACCATTGGTTCAGGGGTCAGCTAATCTTATAAATTCCTTGGATTAATATTTTTACTTGTGTAACTAAAGGTTGTTCTTCTACACGAGATCCCACTTCTAAGATCGAAATAGACTTAGGGTTGAAATCTATACAAGATCCAATTGATAAGATCAACAAACACAGACAGAGGATTGGAATCTACACAGAATCCCACTGATAGGATCAACAAAAACAGACAAAGGGTTGGAATCTACATAAAATCCCTGACAGGATCAACGTAAACGGACATAGGATTGGAATCTACACAAGATCCCACAGATTAGACCAACAGAAATAGATAGACGTGGGGCTGGAATCTACAGAAGACTCCACTGATAAGATCACCTGAAATAGACTTGGGGTTGGAAAAATTGAACCCCCCCAAAAAAAAATAAGGCAAACAAAAGGTTCAATGCTTATCTTTTACAGACTTGGAAATGTTCTAATTGAATTAGTTGACTCATCCTATCTAAGACCTAGAGAATACAGCACTTCTGATCTCTTATATCGGGATGATCTGGTATAGCACTGCAAGATGCTGCTTGAGCTAGGCTGAAGGACTTACGTCTCACCACCTCCATGATGTTCCCAAGTGACTTCAGGCGCCCTCGGGCTCCCGACGGTGCCTGCGGGAGGAGAGACAGTGAGGTTCATTAATTCATTATCTTCATTACAAGTTGTAGTATTATATACTGTAACATAATCTCAAAGATAAGGTCATTTCGTTGATAACATTGTTCATTGTCATATGGGTGATTTCAATGCCAACTTAGATATGGTCTAGTGTTTTATTTCATTAATATTTATTCATTTGGGGGAAAAGGGGAGGGGGGGGCTTACTTTGACACTCTGGGAGTGCTGTGGATATAAAGAAAGAGGCATTACTTTAGTTGCTTTTGCATTTTGTGAAAGGGTTTTGATTGGTATTTTTGGAATAGGCGATAATCTTAACTATTTTGCGTTTTTATAATGTTAACTATTTTGCGTTTTTATAATCTTAACTATTTTGCGTTTTTATAATCCTAACTATTTTGCGTTTTTATAATCCTAACTATTTAGCGTTTTTATAATCTTAACTATTTTGCGTGTTTATAATATTAACTATTTTGCGTTTTTATAATCTTAAGTATTTTGAGTTTTTTATAATCTTAACCAATTTGCGTTTTTATAATCTTAACTATATTGCGTTTTTATAATCTTAAATATTTTGCGTTTTTATAATCTTAGCTATTTTGCTTTTTTACTTATCAGATTTAATTGGGTTTATTGGAATAAAATGCGCAATTTTTTGCTACAGTTAATTTTATTATTGGTATTTAGTTCAGTTTCAAGAATCTTTTTGTAAAAATTTAGTATTAGTGGTACTTGAACACTTGAAGCAGGTAACTCATTGCCATCTTAATTTATCTCTGCTTACTATTACCCCAATCTAACGTCTCTTCCCTTTCCATCTTACTTTATTACCACTTTCCACTTAACTAATCTGTTGGAGCCACTTAAGTCTGCTTTTCTATCCACTCGTATTTGCATCATCACTTACTATAAAGCTTACCTACATTTCCTACATTACTGGAGCCACTTAAACATGCTTTGTAATTAGCCTATTCCTTTATAACCACTTATTGTAATGCATTTAGCTGCCTCTACATTATTGGAGCCATTTTAATCTCTTATCCCTAGTCTCTTTACATATTTGACTCATATAATCACTTAAGTATTAATTGCAAGTAATCTGGAACCACTTAATGTATCTTTCCTTAGATGTCCTTCCTCCTCTCAATCATCAGGAGATAATCCTTCGCACTCTTTATCTCCACTTACTGATTAACTTGAAATTTTTGCTATATTGGTATAATGATTATATATACAGTCACTCATAAAAGTTCGTAGTGGTCTGTGTGTGTGTGTGTGTGTGTGGTGTGTGTGTGTGTGTGTGTGTGTGTGTCTTTGTGTATGTGTGTGTGTGTGTGTATTTATTTAATTGTTTAATTAGGTAATTACACACACACACACGGCCCACTACGAACTTTTATGAGTAATTGTAAATATATATCCATTATGCTAATATGAATTAAGTTTAAGATAATCATTAAGTGGTGGTAAAGAAATCAAGTGAATTTGTATTCACTGACTTCAAGTGTTTTTTTTTTTTTATCTCTGTGCATGGTCATATAAAAGTTTGTAGGGTGTTTGTGCGTTTGTGCATTTGTGAGCCTGGGTAAACCCCATCCCTTTCTGGATGGGGAGTCTCCATAATGTTATTTTTGTATGTTGATTATCTAGTGCACAGTAACCTGTCGCACAGAAGGGGTTGAGATGATATATACCATTACACCCAGAGACCCCCCCCCCACGAACTTTTTGAAACCATACATAGATATAGAATACTTAATTAAGTGAATACAAATTATCTTAAGTACTTTAATACCATATTTGTTTCCTTAAGTGTCAGGGCTTCTTGGGGATTAAGTGGTGACAGGGAAATAAGTGGTGACAGCCCGTAAATCGATATCCTCTGTACTCTCTTCACTTAAAGACTATGTACATATATACCTAACCATGTTTCTGGTTGCCATGGTAGCGCAGAGGTTAGAGCTCTTTACTCAGAAAATCACAAATCTCAGATTGAACCCATCAAGAGGCGTTAGGAAGGGCAACCAGCCTTGTCTTAACCCCCCAGCTACAACATGTCCATGCCCACCCTTAATCGAATGGGGACTATTTGGAAAAAAAAATGGTACATTTGACCTCTTTTCTCATTATTTGTGAATCAATA
>JAXCGZ010019964.1:0-5000 GCA_037179515.1 Halocaridina rubra
GAGAGAGAGAGAGAGAGAATTTCTCTATCTATAATACTAGTACATGATCCCATGGAACCTTGTAAGGGGGGGAGGGGCCGAATCCAAGAAGAACACGCATTCACCAGTATCCCAACACATACCTCAACTACTCCTCCTAGCTCCTTTGGGGATAAAGGGTTGCCTGCTTGAGTAACCCACAAGGTTGGCGGGCAAGGATATTCTGCACGTGGAGGCCCGACAGCTGTAGCAGGTTTACCCCCACCTCTTATCATAAGGCAACACCCCTCACCCGGCCATCACAGTTCACAGAGCTTCCAGGTAAGAGAAATCACTTTGGCCCACGTCACCTATATACACTCATTTCTCTACTCATTCCTATCTCTTGCATGCTCTCTTCCCCTTCTCTACTGACATTCCACGTGTATCCAATGTCCTTTTCACGCTAACCATCCATTTCATTCTAGGTCCTCTTTCTTGGCCTTACTCCAACCACTTCTGCACTCCACGCTCTCTTCGCTATTCGTTTTTCACTCATCCTTTCCAAATCTCCGAACCAGCTCAATATGATCTGATCTAACTTAGCCGATATTATTCTTACAACACCTGTTCTCTGCCTGGCCTCCATATTTTCTTACTCTAACTATTCTAGATACACCAGTCATGCTTCTCGAAAACTTCATCTCCATTACATTCAACTTGTTCTTTTTATCCTTTTACTGCATTCCGAGTCTCTGCTCCATACAATGCTGTCGGCACAATCACACTTTCATATGTCCTTCTCTTTGCATTTATTCTGAAATTCCTATTTCTCATCACACTTTTTCAACCCCCCTAGACATTTACTCGCTTCCTTCACTTTATGACTTACCTCCGCATCCACTCTTCCATTCCTTGCGACTTGCTACCCCCAGATACTTAAAACTCTCAATTTCTTGAAGCCACTCCCCCATTCACTCCTACATTCAATCTGCTAACATTAATTAATTCTTCTTATGGCTTTACTTTTCACAATATTCACCACGCAACGTCTTTTTTTCACATGCCCTAATAATCTCTGTCACCAAATGATTCAGTTCATTCTCAGTAATAGCCACCAGTGCCGTGTCATCCGCGAATAGCAATTAGTTCATATTCCACAACTTTCCATCCTCGCCCACTTGTTCCTAGCCTCTATCTACTAATTTCTTAGTCCCAAAAATCAGTAACTACTACTTGAAAGCAAATTTCTCACACCACTAAACTTTGTAGGACTATTTCCATGTGTTAGACTCAATATAGTACACCAACGCCATCTGGCTGTTAAAATTAACACACAATTTTTCTCTTTGTATAAATTTGTCTGAGCTATATATAACCAAAAACAAGAGCAATATAAATGCAGCTGCAAAATAACACAGTAAAACATATAGGTCTCCAGAACTTAGAACGCTTTGACCAACATGAAGAAAAAGTGAGGACGTGCTCTCAGGTAATGGTATACGAACAATATACTATGATAAAGCGTCGAGGAAATACAACAAACATTCATATTTGAAGAAGAAAAGAGATGTCCTATTTGACATAAATATTTCCCTAGAACGTTATGAACAATGGTGCAAAATTGTAATAATTACATATCAAGCAATGGAATGAACACAATTGAGTACTTAAAACAACCAACACTAAGATAATAAAAATACCTTTAACATGAAGTTTGTTCATAGCAAATCATAAGTTTCCATGTTTACTGAAAATTCTCTTGCACTATCAGCAATAATTAATCCATTTTCTATATAAATGTAAGTAAAGAAATCTACATCAAATGAAACAGTACACAGAGGAAAGAAGAGACTCAATAGGTTAAGCCATGCATTAGAACCAAAAACAAGTAATATGCGCACTAAAACTCATTAAAACGTAAAAAAAATCAAACAATAATGTAAGGAAAAATTCAGCTATAAAATGATGGTAATGTCTTCAGTTGAGTACGCGCATTTGCTGTCTTATTCCGCAAAGAAAACATTTGGTAATAGCAGAAATGCAATATATCATATCAGTGACAGGAATAAGCAAAAAAAAAAATAATAAAAAAAAAGCCAATTACAAATGTGAACTTTACCTGAAGCCCAAAATTTAAGCTCAGACATGACTCATTAACATAAAAGACCATCAGTAAATCATCAACTATCCATCTTAGAGTGAACTGTACGACCAAGGTTCACACATTAGTCTTTGGATCCCTATGAATAAAATCCAGCGATGCGAGACCAGAGCACACATAATCTGGGTAGCGCCAAAACTTGTATTTAATCATCTTAATTACAAACCAGCACTGGGAAGATTACCTGTGATGAGAGCTGATTATCAGTATGATTTATCACATACTCAATACCGGTTCATCACTCGTATGTAACAGGAAGTGTTTCTTTGCAGAGGTAGTAACACGATGAATATCTAAAAGGACAGCGCCCTTTCAAACTGGAAATGCGCCTATCACACAGTTCTCTCAAGTGACCACCGAGGCCAGGTGGTAACAATCGCGATTTTGATTCTTCAGGTCGTAAGTTCGTAGCCCTCCAAGTCTAAGGTTAAATAGGGCATTCACTCAGTGTAAAGGTCGCACTTACCAAAACAAAAGTTCTTCGAAAGAAAGCACCGTCCTAGCATTAAATGTAAGAGGAAGTTCGTGGCGTTTGTTAAACCGTTAAGACAGCTTACATAATCTCCACTACTTAACGAACTTACCATCAGAACTAACCATCAATACACAAACACACAAACATTATATATATATATATATATATATATATATATATATATATATATATATATATATATATATATATATATATATATATATATAATATATATATATATATATATATATATATATATATATATCTTTACAGCATCTGGCTAATACCAGGGTTTATTCTGTCACTCTTAATGCGATACTATGCATTACCATTTCAGCAAATTCAGCTATTACTAAAGTACAGCTTGACGATTTGGATTCTGATATTCGTTTTAGCAATTTTCAGCAGCCTTTAAAAACGATAATTCATCAATTTATATGCAACAGCAATGAATAATTAAAATGAATTACCATAATTGCTTTGGTTCATAAAAAATATGTGAAAATATTAATCAAGCAATATCGGAATAGTTAAATTTATATTATACTGTGTCTTGTAATAGTACAAGAAAAAAATTCTACGAAGTCCATTTTTCCCACAACACTCTCTATATATTTATGAATTGCTAGTGTATACTGAAGGCTAGAATGATGAACGGGATCAGTTACAAAATGCCGTTTGTTTACGTAAAATCTCTCTCTCTCTCTCTTCTCCTCTCTCTCTCTCTCTCTCTCTCTCTCTCTCTCTCTCCTCTCTCTCCTCTCTCTCTCTCTCAATATGTATATATGTATGTATGCATGTATGTATATATGTGGGTGTACGTGTACACACACACACACACACACACATATATATATATATATATATATATATATATATATATATATATATATATATATATATATATTATATATATATATATATATATATATATATATATATATATATATATATATATATATATATATATATATATATATATATATATATATATATATATATATATATATATATAATTTATTTAAGAGACAAGGTAATGTTAATAGAAAAATCTCTCCGTCTCTCTCTCTCTCTGTCCGGCTTTCAGTCTGGTGTTGGCTCCCATGATTGGCCGAGTGCCATCATTCAGCCAATTAGAATACGGTATCTCGTCTTGAATTTTGTACATACTTTTTATATGTATAAAATGCCACTCTAGGAATATAAACTTTTAAGAAAACTGAAAGGAAACGAATTCCGTTTTTAAACATCTTGCTGCCTCTTAAAACATAATATTACATTAAAACATAATATATGAATGTTGCAAAATGAGAATATATATATATATATATATATATATATATATATATATATATATATATATATATATATATATATATATATATATATATATATATATATATATATATATATATATATATATATATATATATATATATATATATATATATATATATATATATATATATATATATATGCCGAAATATAAGGCGCAGGTGAGCACACGATGTTGATAAGTTAAGTGAATGAAGGAAACATAAAAAACACAATTGTTATTCCTATGCTTTACCTTTTATTCCTTTGAATATCTCCTCCTAGTACTTTGTGAGGTGTCCCTTTCATTGCATACATTCCTGAAATCGCTTAGGAACACTGTTTGCTAGTGATTGTAGCAAGTCATGTGGCAGGTTTGCCCACAAGTGACGCACAGCCGTTTCAAGCCTAGCAACAGTTGAGGTGTCTATTTCCCTTAATTTTCGTTTCATATATGACCTCTCTGGTTCCCAATGTTGATATTTCTTGCAAAAATCTATTCTCAATTTTTTCTGCCTTTGCGTGAGGCCTGGTTTCCTACGAACACGAAATCTGTGGCATCGGACATTGTCATGGATGCAGCGCTGTACTGTCCTTAACGATACGTGCTGTAAAATGTTGCTGTTAATTTCCTGCACTTCCTTTGCTGAGATTGAGGACTGGGTGTCAACTAGTCTCTTGACAACGTTCACCCTCCTTTGTGTAATAATTTTGGGTCTTCCAGTCTTAGGCTTGACAACGGGTAGGGATTGCCGACCTGTGTCCCGGTACTCCTGGGTGAGGCGTTGAACACTACGGAGGCAAATAACTGTTTCCCTTGATATTTCCTTCATGGTGTTGCCCATGTTGAAGAGAGCAATGATTGCTCTGACATCTTCTTTGGTGGTCTGCCTCCTTGACATCGCGTGTTAGGAATAAAACACCCAAAGTCCACAACAACACGGAGGATTAAACAACACACTCTGCTGGAGGCGCCGCACATTTTTTAATATGATAAAATAACTGACAGATAATGCATACCGGTTGAGTCAGCTGAGTGTCTTACCTGATGTACGAAGACACTTAAAGCCACAATGACTCGCAACGGGA
>JAXCGZ010019964.1:10000-12500 GCA_037179515.1 Halocaridina rubra
TGAATATGAAGCAAAACCAAATAAAGTAATAATATCAATAAGTAGAACATCCAGAGGAATTAAAAGTGGAACAGATGCCAATTGAATATATCACTGTTTACGTTATTATATATTCAAATTACACGACGATTGGATCATGAATTTAGTGTTGGGATGTGACTACTCGCTCTTTATAAGAATAATTTATTGATAATTAAAAAAATAAAACAAGCATGAACAAAATTAGCAAAAAAAAATTATAAAAAAATATTTACTTTAAAACATTCTAAGACTACATAACGATGAAATAAACAACTATGATAATATGAATAAATATGCCAATATCAATAAAAATAAGTAAACGAGTATATTTACAGAAAATAATGAACGAAGATTGCAATTTTTTTTTTTTTTACAAAATACCAAATCGTGTTGTGTGTGTGTGTGTGTGTGTGTGTGAGAGAGAGAGAGAGAGAGAGAGAGAGAGAGAGAGAGAGAGAGAGAGAGAGAGAGAGAGAGAGAGAGAGAGAGAGAGAGAGAGAGAGGAACAACTAAAATAACTGAAGTATTTCATAATTAGTCCACAATCGAATGGAGGTGGGCATAGACACACTTGAGTTTGGGGATTAAGCCTGCATGCCCTACCTAACGCAGCACGGTGGGATTAAACCCGTTTTAGTCACCTTCCCAAATGCACGCTCAACCAATGAGCTAAATGATCTATACTGACCGAAAAAAAATACCTCTCTCTCTCTCTCTCTCTCTCTCTCTCTCTCTCTATATATATATATATATATATATATATATATATATATATACCAAAGAAAATAAAAAACTCATCTAATTTTTGTCATAACTGCTAAACAGCCTTGGTAGTTTCATACCTGTTAAAGTCATTTTCAACAAATATCTGAACTAGTATAGCTGCAATAAAATATATCAATTATATATTTTCTTATCATTAGAGAAAAAAGGAGTTAAAACTGGTCTATACGCTCAATACAATTGCACGATATTTAAGTAATATTCTTATGTAAGAATATTAAAATTACTTTAATATGTGGATGAAAATGCTATGGAATTAATATAATAAAATTAATAAACAATCAATTGATACTAAATATCACGGTAATATTAATCACACGCAATGTTAGGTGTGTACATTCAAGTACAACCTAGAGGAAGCACAATGTCATCATAGTATACTGCATTGTACGTGGTAGTTCCCTAAAACTGCACATACTCCCCTCATTGTACACTTCATAAGTGCTTGTTTATATGTAACGTTAATAGGCAAACAATTAGATTGAAAAAACATGCAATCGATTTACGTCATTTGACTGATCTTTTATGCAATGTTATTTTCCGCCTCGGCGATATTATTCCAATCACCCCTAATGCCTAAAGCCTTTCTCATCCTTTAAAAAAAAAAAAAATTGCTGAACAAACACAGTACCGATGTTATCCATTGGACAATTGGACGAAATAAAAAAAAAAATAGTGAGTTTCATTGTTGATTTTCGGTAATGAAAAGCAAGCACTTGTTCACGGCCAGAGCGATGGTAATTTTCTCTGAAGTAAAGCAAACACTTGGTTAAGTGCCTCAATGAGGGTATATTCTCTGCCTGCCACGAGCAGTGTTCTTGCCATATTGGAACACCATATGCTCGAGAAGTCGCTTCAGGGGCTTAAATCTGGCGATTAAATAAGGATTAAATGGGGTTCTCGATACGTCAGAGCGTTTTCCTTGAACCAATCATAAGGCCGAGTGTGCTATCTTCTATATTTTTTTTTCATACATGGCTGTGTAACTGCTTGAAAAAATAATCTTATGGCAAGAGCATAGATAAGTAGATTGCAGTAATCTGACAGAACATTCCTTTGATACTCATATTTTTCATGATAGCGCTGAAGATAAAAAAAAGTTGCCTATTCACCTGAGATAGCGCAAATAATGGGTACTTTACTCTCTAAAGAAATGGGTAATTCCTAATGGCTATTTTTAGATGTTAAGGACATCATCTCAGCCATTTGGCAAAGACAAGAGAGCTTTCTCAAATAATCTTAATGTAAAACTACATGAATAGAAATAAATAAATAAAAATGTTGCACGCCAAGAAGAGAAAAAACTTAACTTATTCTATGGCTTAACGGACAAAGTAATAATAATAATAATAATAATAATAATAATAATAATAATAATAATAAAAATAATAATAGCCTCGATACTTAGTGCTAGTTTCGTGTCAAGTTCAAAGTAAAGTGACAGGGGAAATGCTCGTAATGACGCTAAATTACCACACGGAAGGCCAATAGAAATTGATATAGAAAAGGACCTGTATCTTACAACAGTTAAAATACACTTTGATAGCATATGAATAATAAAAGTAACTGAAGATATAAAAAGCTTCGCAATAGTGAAGAGTGGGTCAAAAAATAGAATATATTTTTTTGTTTCTCTCTCTCTCTCTCTCTCTCTCTCTCTCTATATATATATATATATATATATATATATATATAT
>JAXCGZ010019964.1:17500-27431 GCA_037179515.1 Halocaridina rubra
GAAAATCAGTTCATTTCTTGAAGGTAATTTATAAATACTGCTTCAACTATTTCCTCATATTTCAAGGAGATCTTCCATCACTCTTTACATTTCTCTCTTTCCACTGATGCAGAATCCTTTCCTAGACATACTTCCTTTGACACATGCATCCTTGCACATATCCGAAAGGTGGGGAATTCAATATCCTACTCAAAGGTGCAGAAATATTGGCGTCTGGGGAAAGCGCTCCAAGAAATACAATATTTCCTTGGCATATCACAAATAATATATATTTCTCGCCTTTTTGTATTACATTTTATTCTTGGAGTTAAAAATGTATTATAAAAATATATTGTGCAAGACAGAGTAAAATAATAATAATAATAATAATAATAATAATAATAATAATAATAATAATAATAATAATAATAATAATAATAAAATAATAATAATAAAAAATAATAATAATAATAATTATTATTATTATTATTATTCTAGCATAATCTGAGGAAACACCAGATTCCACTGAAGGAGGAATAATAACACTGGAGAGTTGTGATAACAGTGGATAAAATACAGCAAATTCGGTTAAATTGGTTTGAACACCTAGAAAGATTGGATAGGGCAAGGAAAGGAATGGACAGGGTGAAGAGGGTTTCTTGAGGAGAGGCCATGATATTCGGCATGGTGCTGCAAGAGCAAGATATTTGGTAAATATGTTTGAAGTTATAAAGAATAACCTTGACATAACATTAGCAAGCGACTCAGAAAACCTAAATTTATATAGTAGTAGTAGTAGTAGCAGTAGTAGTAGTAGTAGTAGTAGTAGTGTTGGTATTATTATTATTATTATTATTATTATTATTATTATTATTATTATTATTATTATTATTGATATTAATTATTAATATAATTTTAGTAGTAGCAGTAGTAGCAAAAATAGAGTTGCACAACTTTAAAACTGTATAGCCGTCCGACATCTTAGTCGGGCTGGATCCTCCAACTTTTGGAAAAAGTAGTCATATTCATAGTCATAGATTTTATTGCCAAATATTTAGAATACATACATGAATGAATATATACATTATATTCAGAGGCACTAGCCTGCTGAGCAAGAGCTCTTTGGCAGGCAGTTTAATATACATTTCGCATAATTTGAAGTATGACGGCAATAGTTAACAAAAGCTCCAATATAGCAATCTCATACTTATCTTGTAATAAAACAAAACAGTAGCCTGACCTTAACCTGGACTTAATAATACACAATACTGTATTAATTATTAATCAACAGCTGCTTGATTTTGCCTAGTAAATAAATGCTGTTTGAGTTTCTTTTTAAATAAAGTTGTGCCAGTTATTGTTTTTAAATCTTCTGGTAATGCATTCCAACATTTTGGGCCAAAACAGTGAATAGAAAATTTGTACAAGGTTGTTCTCGGCTGTGGACATATCAAATTTATATTGTTACCTCTGGTTCCATGGTTGTGTTGAATAAATCTAAATAATTTTCTGTTATCATTAACATCACTATGTATAATAATAAGACAGAAATATTGTATCAAGTAATTAAATTTAAGTAAGTTTAGCTCCTTGAATAATGAGGAAGTTGAGTCATATTTTCCACTATATGTAATAGTTCTGATCAGTCTTTTCTGAGTTACAAATACATCCCTTACAATTGACGGCCAAGTACAACCCCGGATGGACAAACAGTATATAATATGAGGATAACACAGGGAATAGTATATGCTTTTTAAGGCCTCATTTGTCAGGTTATGGCGAATCTTATACAAAATTCCACACGTCTTGGACAGTTTTGAGCAGACAGATTGAATATGATATTTCCAACTTAAATTTTCATCAGTAATTACTCCCAAAAATTTCTTACAAGCAACTCTTTTAACTTCATACCCATTCATCTTAACTTGATCAGTTTTGGAAACATTTAGCTTTAATTTATTAACAGAGACCCAGTTGTTAATTTTTTCTAGTTCACTATTTAAAACAGAATGCAGGTGGTCAAGGTTATTATCATGCAAGAGAAGGTTGGTGTCATCTGCATAAAGAATATATTTGAATTTATTGCTAGCATTGGAAATATCATTTATATAAACTAAAAACAACAAAGGGCCCAGTATTGATCCCTGTGGTACTCCCCTCTCAATAGTTTGCATCAAAGATGCTTTCCCATTACAATATACGGCTTGTTTTCTATTTTTCAAGTAGCTCTTAAATAACTGTAATGGTGTTCCCCTAATACCCACACAAGTTAGTTTTTCTATTAGTATATCATGGTCTAATGAGTCAAATGCTTTGGACAAGTCTAGGAAAACTACTGCAACAAAGTTTTCATTTTCCAAATTTTTATAAACATCACTTGTAAAGTTCATTATTGCTTTTTCAGTGGTCTTATTATTACGGAATCCGTATTGATTTTTTGATAATAGGTTGAACTTTTCAAGGAATTCTTCAAGTCTGTGAACAATCGCTTTTTCAAACACTTTACTTAAGGACGGTAAGATTGATATAGGTCTATAGTTATTTTCATCATCCACAGTGCCTGACTTAAATATAGGTATTACTTTCGCACTTTTTAGTTTGTCTGGAAAACATCCTTTCTGAAAACATAGATTGATTATGTGGGTAAGTGGGGTACCAATGTAATGGGCAGTGACCTGGAGTAGTTTTGATGGAATTTCATCATATCCCGACGCTGTATTTGGTTTTAAGGTTTTTATATATTTAGTGACTTCCTCCCTTGTTACAGGACACAAGTAAAACGAAAAGTCTGGTGGATTATTAAGAAACTGTCGGTGTGAGTTTTGTTGAACATTTTGTTGTTCCTGTGTTGGTTGTGTTATAGTTAAGAAATGATTGTTAAAGATGTTAGCAGTGTGGTCATTATCGTTTTTTAATTTGATTTCCTTTGAATGATTAATTTGTGTTCGTCCCATTAGGCTGTTTATTGTATTCCAGGTGGACTTGCTGTTTCCTTGTTCCTTCTTAAGCTTATCCTGAAAATATCTATTTTTTGCAGCTCGGAGTAGTGTTACTAATTTGTTCCTGTAAGCTTTATATCTGGTTCCAAAAGACAAAGGCCATTTTGATGCAAGCCTTTCTAATCGGTGTTTTTCTTTGATACTATTTTTTAATCCTGCAGTTATGTGTGGGCATCTGTTGTTTTTATTATTTACAGTCGATTTTCTTAGAGGAAAGCAGTCTAGGAATTTATCTCTAATTGTACAGTGAAATTTATTAAAAGCTTCATTTGCATTATTTAGGTCTATGATATGTTGCCATTTTTCATGTGATATATCTCTAGTAAATTTAGCTATGTTATCATCAAAGTAATGTCTCTTTTCTACATATGCATCAAATTTATGTTCTTTTTTAAACTGGGAGTATACTGCGAAATGATATGTTATGTCGGTGTACACTATGTAATTACTTATGTTGTCTTCAAGATTTGTGGTCCAGATATGATCGATTATAGATGCACTATTTTCAGTTACTCTCGTAGGTTTAGTAGTTATTGGAAAGCAGCCACTGAATACATTAAGATGATAAAATCAGTTACTCTTTGATCATTTATTTTGAACAAATCTAAGTTCCAATCACCGAATAAATATATAGTTTTGTACTTTTTTCTTGCTGCAAAATCAAATACTTTCAGTAAAGCTTTAAGGAATTCAGGCATGTTCCCCTTTGGTGGTCTATATACAGATGCAAAGAAGCAATTTTCCTTACCGTTATGTACCTGTACACTAACACATTCAATGAATCGTTCCATCAAACTGCACTCCTTTATAACACTCGAGCTATACTTATTAGCTACATACATACATACACCTCCACCTTTCCTGTCTCTGTTCTGAGTGAACATGTTGTACCCTGTTATATTATACAATGACTCAATATCATTATCCAGCCTAGTCTCTGAAAAACCCATTACATCACATATATTATTTTCTGCTAAACATTGATCAACAAATATTTGAAGATTATTTGCAAGACTTCTAATGTTCATGCACAAAACCGAAAATGCATTAGATTTATTTAAATTTGAATGCAGTTCATTTAAGTATATATAAATTGAAAAAAGTGTTGGTTGCGTTTCTCATATTATTCAAAAAAAATCTATTTCATTTTCAAGATCAAGTGGGTTAAATACCATCCCATCAAGCTCATTTGATACATAAATAATTGGGAAGTACTTTGTCGTTGTTTGT
Organism: Halocaridina rubra; assembly: GCA_037179515.1. Lineage (NCBI taxonomy): Eukaryota > Metazoa > Arthropoda > Malacostraca > Decapoda > Atyidae > Halocaridina > Halocaridina rubra. Next base: position 21,709 of record JAXCGZ010019964.1, read on the forward strand.
AAGCCTTATTAGTTCATCATCACTAATGGAATAGTATGGGAGGTATCTATTTACAGCCATGGTGAAGAAATAAATTTCACTACTTTTACATTACTATTTACTATTACTATTACTATTTACTTCTACCAAATCTTACAGGGTACTTCCGGCCATTTACTGGTTTAGGGTGGGAGCGTTTTATTGCTCCCGTGGCGGGAGACACGGCAGGAGAGGGTGCGGGTGAGAACATATCACTCTCCCGCCCGCCCCACCCCCACACCCCCCACCCCCGCACCACCAATCCTGGTCAACTCCTCATCCACGCCACCCACAGCACCCACAGCATCAGCTACACAATCGGTGTTATATCGTTCGTTCACGATGAGTTTCGTATGTTTAAAAAAGGCAATTTTCCCTTCTGATCTAGTGTTAGTAGTAGTAGTAGTATTAGTAGTAGTAATAGCAGTAGCAGTAGTAACTGCAATATTAATAGCGGTTAAGGCCAATGTTTTAACAATAAAACCAAAACTAAGGCAAATAGAGCAAAATATATATATATATATATATATATATATATATATATATATATATATATATATATATATATATATATATATATATAAACAGCTCTATAGCGTTTTCTTCAAAAGGAGAAATCCGCATCGAAATATCCCGCAAAGGGACATAAACCCTTAACAAGCTCTGCAGCAAAAGTAATCCGATTTTTTTTTTTTATTTATTTATTCAGATAACTGTACATGGGGACATGTGCACATGGGCACTCCCAGTCATATTGCAGTTGATAACATTACAATCTATGTGGTTATGTATAAATAACATACTAATAGAATTTGCAATTAATTTTAAATATCATAGCAAGTAATTAATAATAAAATATAGTGTAATAATTGAAGAGTACTTGAAGAGTAATCATTGTGACAATATTTTCAATAGCCCTTGTTGAGTGCTATCATTTAAGTTACATTTCACTTTTCAACAGTACTACTGCAGACAATTTGAAGCAGATATAGAATAACAATTTTCAGGTTAGAATAATAAGTAGGTACATACATATATATATATACACACACATACATACACACACACACACATATATATATATATATATATATATATATATATATATATATATATATATATATATATATATATATATATATATATATATATATATATAATCCGATCTTCTTTCGCTATTTATGATGAAAATACAGAGTTTGGTAAAAAGAGGAATTAAATACTGTATTGCGAATTTCGATTCCAACAGAGAATTTATATACTATTCATACTTGTCATTTCGTGTGTGTGTGTGTGTGTGTGTGTGTGTGTGTGTGTGTGTGTGTGTGTGTGTGTGTGTGTGTGTGTGTGTGTGTGTGTGTGTGTGTGTGTGTGTGTGTGTGTGTGTGTGTGTGTGTAATTGTGTGTGTGCGTGTGTGTGTGTGTGCGCTTGCGTGTGTGTGTGTGTTTTAACACAAGAATAATGTTTTAAATGTGATCCGGACTAGACCGGAGAAAAAAATATAGAATTTGGCAAGTCAAAAAAATTTAAAGGACTTGAGAGAGAGAGAGAGAGAGAGAGAGAGAGAGAGAGAGAGAGAGAGAGAGAGAGAGAGAGAGAGAGAGAGAGAGAGAGAGAGAGAGAGAGTCAAAGTCAAAGTCAAAGTCAAAAACTTTATTCCATCAAAAATGGCTATTACATGATAATTAATCTAATTACAAATTGCAATGTAAAATGTCAAAATAAAACTAATGAAATTTGCAAAGCACAAGATCACAAAATTTACACATGATAATTAATCTAATTACAAATTACATTGTAAAATGTCAAAATAAAACTAATGAAATTTGCAAAGCACAAAATCAAAAAATTTACACATTAAAATATGCATACATACACTTCGTTTACCCAATGGGAGGATAATAATGAGACTAAAATCACTTATTAAGTAGGTGATTTAAAAGATGAGATTTAAGTGAGGGTAATGTTTGGCAACTTCTTAAGTTTGCGGGTAAAGAGTTCCAAAGTCTCGGGCCTATTACATTTAAGGCTCTTGCCCCAATATCAGTGGAAGTTCTGGGCACGTAAAAAGAATTCTGATATCTGGTGTTGACGTTATTGATACGCACTTGATTAACTGTTGGCAATGAGAAGAGCCATTCCGGTAATATTCCATGATTTATTTTAAAAACTAAAAGACAGATATTATATATGAACTTCATGTCCATCCTTAGCCAACCCAATCTCTCAAAGAGGGGAGTCACGTGATCATGTTTATGCACCCCCCCTATGGCAACTCTTGCAGCAAAATTCTGGAGCCTTTTCACTCGTAACATCTGGGTCTTAGTCGTGGAACCCCAAACACTCAGACAGTAGTTGAGAATACTTAAAATCAATGTTTGTACTACAATTACCCTACAATCAGGCTCGAATCTTTCATAGACTCTGTTCAAGTAAATAAGGGTCCCGTTCACTTTTTTATGTAGTTCATCGATATGAAAATTAAATGTCATGGTACTGTCCATAATAACTCCTAGATTTTTAACCTTATTAGATGGGAAGAGTGAAACATTGTTGAAATTTATACTGGTGTTCTCAGGAATGCGGGACAGGTATTGATTTGATCCAAAAATAACGAATTTAGTTTTATTTTCGTTCAGTAAAAGACCATTACTGTTAAAATAACTTTTGGCACAGTTTAATATATCTTCAGCCCTTTTTAAGATTTCAGGAATTCTATCAATGTCACCAGTAAGCATAATCTGGGTGTCATCAGCATACATAACAAGTAGGCAATCTCTTATAAATTGAGGTAAATCATTAACATATATTAAGAAAAGCAGAGGACCCAAAATTGAACCCTGAGGAACGCCAAAACTGATATCTAAAGAAGAAGAGAGAGTCGAGCCCATTCGAACTGATTGAATTCGATCTTTCAGATAATTTTCGAACCAAAATGAGTCAACATGAACTTTGGAAAGTTTTCTCATTAGAATTTGATGGTGTACACTGTCAAATGCTTTAGACAAATCTAACAATAATAAAAGTGATATTTTCTTATTTTCAATATTACTATAAATTTTATCAGTAATTTTAAGTAGGGCCGTCTCGGTCGAAAGTTTAGGCCGAAAACCGTGTTGTTCTTCACATAATAGACAATTTGATTCAAGGAAATTTATTAACTGGGTGGCAACTACCTTCTCAAGTATTTTAGACAGAATGCTGAGAAGAGAGATTGGCCTATAATTTTCAACATTATTAGTATCTCCACTCTTAAAAACGGGGATGATATAGGGATGCTTCCAGAGGTTAGGATAACTGCCTGTAACAATGGATGTATTAACAATGACTAAAATGAAAAATACTGTAACTGGCAATGAGTCAATTAGGAATCGAAGTTGTATCCCATCGGAACCACAAGAGTTTGTTGGTTTGAGGTTCTTTATGATAAGAATAAGTGTGACTAAATCGATTGGGTGCGGTCTAAAATTATTGATAATATTTCTTTCAGCTGGAGAATGGCAATTATGTGGTTGATTAATAATCAAGTCATTATTATCTTGGGACTTTTCATATGTGGACTTACCTATTTTAGCAAAATACTTATTAAAATCATTCACTCGCTTTTCCACATTATCACTGAGAAGGTCAGAATTTTCTAAGATTTCCTTATTTGCAGGAATTATTCTTTTTATAACATTCCAAGTTCCTTTGATATTTCCCCTATACTTGGAAAATTCTTCCCTGAAATGATTTTTCTTCTTTTCGGACAACATTGTTTTAGTAAGGTTTCTTTCTCTTCTATAGGCTCTTTCCATCTCGGAGTTTTGTCTATCAGATTTAAATTGCCTTAGGAGGTCATCTCTCCTTTTCATTTGCTCTTTTAACTGAGAGTCAATCCACGGGGCAGGAGGGCGTGTCATGACTTTGGTTGTAAGAGGGGCACATTCATTTAAACATCTCCTAAAAACATCAGTAAAAGTAGAAACTTGATAATTTACACAATCTGTAGTTAGTATTGAATTTAAAATGTTGTATTCATTAAGAAGAGTGTCACAGAAACAATTTTGAGAATAATTCTCAAGAGAGCGGAAAGTTTTAACAATTGGCGGTCTCTTTTCCTTCCTGACATTAACTGTAGCTATTAGAAGCTCGTGGTCTCCTACAGGACAAGGTAAGACATCGTGGTGAACTATAAAACTAGGTGTATTGGTAATTATAAGATCAATTAGGCTGGAGGAATTAGCGGTGATACGGGTTGCTTTATTCACAAGCTGATTTAAGTGGAGGGATTGAATTAATTTCCCCATTTTATTATTAGGAGGAAAAAGATTATCATTGAAGTCGCCTATAATAATGAGAGGTTTGCTCCTCAAACAGACAGACCGAAATACCTCGGAGATGTAATCAAAGGTGTCGTTGAGTGCATGAGGGTGTCTATATACACATCCCAGGATGAAGGAAGGGAATTTCCCACTCTGAACAGTCAACCAAATGTCTTCGAGATGAGGAGGTCGCTCGACTTCAGGGGTCTGTAATAGGGAGACCGTTAGATGATTTCTTACATACACCCCCCACCCCTACCGCCATCAAATCGATAAAAAGAATACTCAGGTATAGCAACAAAACCAGACTGCATATTAGATAGGAGCCAAGTTTCACAAACACACATTATATCCACGTTATTTTCTCTGATCATTAGTTCAATATTGTCGAAATTACCCAAAAGTGATTGTGCATTGATGTGTTGTATATTTATGAAATGTTTCAATAAGCCTGTATTACAATGTGATTGCTATATATTTAAGGGACATAATCTTGTTTTATGGCCATGTTCACGGCAGTGACCACATTTAAGTCTATAGTTAAACCTACAGTGGGAAAGATCATGGTTTATTTCCCCACAGTTTGAACAGGGCTGTCGACGACTGTAGAGCTGCTGCAATTTCTCCCTCGCCCGGGGACGCTGGGGGTAGCGCCGTGGTTGGTCGAGATCGTAAAGACTGCGATTCATCCTCGAGTCTCGTCTCCATCCTCGAATACCAGGTGGGATTTGACGATTCTGATGACGAAAATCCCGGGTATGACGTCCATCCGAATGCTGTTGAGGATCCCTTCTAGAATGCTGATCGTTGCTACTTTCTTGAGTGACGTTTCTGAATTCATTGTTATGCAGTCGTGTCATATTATTTCTTATTGAGGGGAGCTGGCGATGCCGGTCGTAGTTTCTGTTCCTGTATGTGTTATTTTGACTGTCGTTATTGGCCGTGACCGGTCGTTGTTGCCGCTGCAATACAGAAGCATATGTAGCAGGTATGGTTTGGTATATGATTTCTTCCCAGTTGTTGCTTAGTTTGAAGAATGGGCATTGCTTAGCAATTATGTTCAATAACCTGATGACGCCAAATCTGTTGAGAGCATCCCCCTTATCATTTACATCATAACACATCCGATCAACGTCGCCGGTACCAAGCCTGAACTGCAGATTAGTCTTGACAACTGAAACCCCATTGGTCTCACTCCAAGTTGCTAGTTGATTATTGAAATAGTTGATCTTTTCATCGAACTCTTCGACTCTAAGGACAGGTGCTACTTCACATATGTGTATGCTCATCTCCTCGTTCACCTCCTTGAGATCGGTTATGAGAGAACCCAATCTATCAAGGATATCCACAGGCTGAGACCCATTAAGGATGTCTTGAATACCGCAGTATAAGATGCAATA
>JAXCGZ010019965.1:0-27384 GCA_037179515.1 Halocaridina rubra
TTGCGTATTTCTGGCACCAGTTTCGTGGCATGTCTTTGAACTTTTTCAAGCTTAGCTATGTGCTTTTTCAAGTGCGGATTCCAAAAGGGGGCTGCATATTCGAGTTTTGGCCTCGCATAGGTTACATAAATATTTCTGAACATTTCCTTGTCCATGTGCCTGAAGGCTACCCTTACATTTGATAAGAATGCATATGCTGCCCTTACTACGCCATTTATATGTATTTCTGGAGACAAATCTGCCAGTATGTTTACTCCTAGATCTCTCTCATTTTCTGTCTCTTGAAGTTGTACTCCAGCCACCGAGTAGTCAAGCTTGGGCCTTCTTGCACTTGTACCCATTCTCATTACCTTACATTTTGAGGTATTGAATTTCATTAGCCACTTTTCTGACCACTCATGCAGATTATTTAGATCCTCCTGAAGTTCTCTACCATTGTTCTCGTTTTTTACTTTCTTCACAATCTTTGCATCATCTGCAAACATATTCATGAATGAATTTACAGACTCTGGTAGGTCATTTACATATACAAGGAACAAAAGTGGCCCTAAAACTGAACCCTGTGGAACTCCACTACTAACTCTTCTCCATTCAGACACTGAGTGTCTTACTCTAACCCTCTGTTCCCTTCCTTCTAGGTAAGTTTTTATCCATTCCAAGACATTTCCACCTATTCTAGCCATTGATTGCAGCTTCCTAATAAGTCTCCCATGTGGAACAGTGTCAAACGCTTTCTGGAAGTCTAGGAATATGCAATCTGCCCAGCCCTCTCTTTCCTGTAAGATGTGGCTTACCTCATCATAAAATTCTAATAAGTTTGTTACTGTTGATCTTCCTTCTCTGAAGCCATGTTGCCTCACTGACAAAAAGTTGAAGGATTCCAAGTGAAGAGAGATATGTTTCCTTAATAGTTTCTCCATAACTTTGCAAACTATGCTGGTCAAGGAAACTGGTCTATAGTTCAGAGCCGTATCCCTCCTTCCCTTTTTGAAGATAGGTATCATATTTGCTTGTTTCCAGCATTTTGGAATCTCCCCCGACTCCAGTGACTCCTTAAATATGATACTTAGTGCCACTGATATTGTGTTTGCGCATTTTTTAAGCACATGAGGGGATATGTCATCAGGACCTGTAGCTTTATGAACATCTAAATCCATCAGCGCTTTGCATACCTCTGTGGCTGTAAGGTTGATGTTCTCTAATACCGGCCCTTGAGCTTCTATCACTGTTATCTGAGGGGGTGGGGTATTTTCTACTGTAAATACTGACTGAAACTCCTTGTTCAGTTCTTTGCAGATCTCTTCGTCCGTCTCAGTGATGCTTCCATCCGCTCTCTTTAGCCTTAAAACCTGTTCTTTTACCTTCAGTTTTCCTCTGATAAAGCTGTGGAAAATCTTAATGAGGCCCCATCCCCTGATCTTCTGTCATTATCTTCTTTATTTCCCCTCTGTCTGGAAGAACTCTAACGAAAATTTTTCTTCTGTTCTTCATTTCTTTCATCATTTAACCTTCTTGCCTCTTGCAACAAGTTTTTGATCTTTCCCATCTCTTCCTGTGTTCTGTATCGTCTGATGAACACTTCTTTGAATTCTTGAAGGTCTTTCAGACTTTTTTTTCTCAACAATATTTCCCTACATGTTTCCCCTCTCTCAAAGGTTACTTTTGTTGGTCTCGGCTTTCCTTCCCTCGAATATTTACCTAGTTGGTGTATGTTTACAATATCCTCAGGACCACAAACTACTCCAAGCTTTCTTATCAGGTCTACAACCTTAGCTTTATTTTCTTCAAGTCTCCCCTGCCATGTTGGCTCCTGGCATTTGCTTATGCCTGAGATTACCACTGTCTTCTCCTTATCGAGTGCCTGTCTGATGAGTGGGTTTGCCCTTTCCATCACGTCTTTCATTTTTTCGATTACTGTCTATGCGGCCATTTTATGTATGTAATATATGCATTAATATTATAGTGTGCAAACTTACAGAGATGGACATTAAAGGTAAAACTGCAGAGGTGAGAAGCGCGGGGATCATAAAATCAAATCCTAAAACGAGGTGACGTATACAGTACACATTTGGTAATGCTGTATTCCTATCTGAAAATTTAGTGTTCATGATGAAAGCGGTTTCTCATATGAAAAGCAGCCTTGAGCATATTAGCTATTTTCTCATAAATATATAACCGAAAAACATGATTTTTAAACTGCTTATATAACTCGACTCGTAACATTTAATAAACACAATGAATTTTTATTTCATAGTTTTAGTGCTTCTTTAAAGTTAAAGCAACAATGCGTAGATTTTTTATAAATAGCCTCCAAGTCCTCACAGATTTCTACATTTATGTGTAGTGCTTTCCTCGGTTTATTTTACCTTGTACCATTCCTGGCTAATTATCCGGCTTCTCGTCTCCTTACCTTACCTTTGATGGTTGTTTTCGACTCCTGCTCCTTCTCATGTACATGATTTATGATTTCGTGGTAATATTTACTCACTTTTAGCTATCAGTAATATTTCCTGCACCAGTAATATTTATCTCTTAATGCAGTCACTTTCCTTCTATAGCATTGTGCACCCTGTTTCATTTTATTTTAGTTAAAATTCCTCGCATCTGCTTTTCTTTATATCACTTATGTTCCCTTGCCATTTTCCTAAAAAAAAAAAAAAAAAAAAAAATTACTCCTTGCCACTGCTTTCGTTTATCATCTATCCTAGATCTCACTCATGTCCGCATTTGCCATATAAAACTTCCTCTCTTTCTCTAGTAGTAAAATGCAGTTCCATATTTAAACAATGGTCTACTTACCGTACTTCATTTTACAAAAGCTCCCCTACTTATGAACAACCGAATTACAAAAAAAAAAAAAAAAAAAAAAAAAAAAAAATTATTTACCCATGTATTGATGTATGTATTACTGTACTGTATTATTACTTTATTTATTAAAATTCTTTAATACTGCATACATTATGTTTTATATAGTAGTGAAGTGTCTTTAGCCTAAGTACTGTACAGTACTGCATTTTTATATATTGTGCATTATTTTTTTTTTTTACCTAAACACAACCTATGATCAATTCTACTTAAGAATGGACTTTTGGAACCTAACTCGTTTGTAAGTTGAGAAGTGTCTGCATTTCTTTTCTCATCAACATAACACCACATATGGCCAAAGCTGGCATGGTAGCCACAAATGATTAAAAAAGATGCACCTATAAACAATCATACCCTGGTCAATCTCATGCCCTCTGTCAGCTATTCCGTGTAAGAAAATACTTCAGAAAGAAAATGATTCCCAGCTCTTTACTCCCATATCCCATTTATATGACTCACTAGTCACATAGGAAACACGAGTGTCGATATTCTTTCTCTCCTATCACCAGGATGGACAATGGCAGCATTTCTTCTCCCCCATTACAAGAAATACCCCTTTTGGTCCTATGATATGCAAGTATACACTGCAAAAACAAAACAGTGGCCACACGGAGTTTATCATATCACTAAAAAAATGTGAAGATATTTAAAGAATATAAGCAATATTAAAAAATGAAAAAAAGAGCTTCTGGTCGAAAGTTTTCATCTAGAAACAGAAAATGACAATGGCAATCTATTCCTGTTACCATTATGACAGAGTGCATATGATGTTACTGTATGACGTACCTCATGGACTAGGTAGCAATGATAGAACCAACGAGACAACTCAAAAATCATACTTGTAAAGCACAATTAGTAGTCCTTATATTCTTGCAGATTAAAATGGACAATCTTAATATTATCAAATCTGCCATAGTAATATTTGTTGGTGACAGAGAATATAAAAACTTGAAACTACGTACCTGATAACATGCAACAAGTATGTCTTAACTTGCCAAAGGAATATAAAAAGAAAGAGGTTATATAATTTAAAACTGGGGTATAGAAAGTTCCAGGGTGAAATACTGCCTAGCCTAGTGTCTGCAGAGGTGACTAGATTTTTCCGACATACAGAAAGTTGAAATAGTCTCTAGGAGAGAAAACTACGTGGAGTAATACTATTGCTGAATGTGCCCTCCATATCAATTTTATTCCATCGATCCATATACCAAAACCATATTCCCCCTTATAAGAAGGGTGGCTGAGTCAAAGACAAGACTTTGACTTTTTTGTGGGAATTAAATATAGAGGAGGGGATTCCCAGCACCCTTGCTCCGCCCCATTTAGTCGACTTTTATGACACGCAGGGGAACACGGAGGAAGTATTCTTACACCCCTCCGTCAGTTTTATTACTTGTGAAGTATAAAGTTTTTAAGTAAGGACAACCACAGGACCACAAAATTTTAAATTATGGACACATTTGTATAATACAAGCCATCTATTCCATAAGGTTGGAAAGGAGGCATAAGACTCTCACATTCCAAGCATTATTCAGTCAAATGTATCTACAAAGAAGTAGGGGTAGGCAATTGAATCTTCTTTGAATTTTTCTTCTCACATCAGAAGCAAGGATAGCCATTACATGAAGAAACCAATCTATCTTAGTTCCCCTTTTACTTATACCATACTAGTATCTGTAGGATAGCATACCTTGCAAAGGATAGAAATATTACATGTCTGATATAATGTATATCGTCTGTCTATATCTTTTTCATACATTTTAAAATGTCCTCATTGAATAAATTTCGCTTTAATAAAATCTTACAGTATTACTCTCGATCTGGTTTAACTTAATTTCTTTATCTAGTCTTGTATGATCATTAACATCTTTCATGACTCTTCACTTTATCCTACTGTATATTGGACAGAATTACACTAGGATTACACTATATTTGATGACTAGCTATAAATGGAAAGTACGTTTACTCGAAATTTTACAGGTTATATAGTGTAAGGAACAAACAATACCATTGCTGAAGTCTCTGCACGCTTGAGAACACAAATATAAAATCTACTGCAACATTTTAGTTACATTACAGCTTTAAAAACTAGTTAAACCCAAGCTCAGCATATAAAAAAATTAACAATATATGCATATGAAAATGCTTTATCAACCCAGTGGGAAGAAACTCTAGAAAGCAGAACTCAAAGTTAATAAGGGAAAGACTATAAAACCTCTCTAGAAAAGAGAAAGGAATGAGTTGGTATGTGCTCTTCCTCTGTACTAGCTTTTCTTATATAGAATGAGACAGAAAAACAGATAAGAGGCATGATGAAATGAAGCTTTGATGCCTTACTTTTTGTGCAGGTTGTGATACAAAAATCTGGCTTCTGCAAGGAAGTGCATTTTAGAGTTAAGAATGTGCATAAAAATACTCATCAACCCTTGTCAGTAATATATCATAGAGTACGGAAAGATTTTCATATATAAAGTCATTACTGTGTTAATAACCCATTAGATGGCACGATAAGCAAGTTTACAACACTAGCATACTGTATCCAATGGAGTGACCACAGGATCCATGAGTTACAGCCATCACATGTGCAAACCTCAGTGCTAATGTACCTATTATAGGATGAAAGAACTTCAATATTTTTTTAAGGACCAGTTACATACTCAAGCTTACAAGGAGGACCGCCTCACCCAAGACCTGCTGTGTCAATTTATGTATTCTTTATGACTGTGAAGATGTCAGAAACAAAAATATAGCAGACACTGAATACTGTTCTTTCCACATCCTGCATATGACTAAGTGAGAATTCCACATTTTGGGTTTGAACTCTGATAACCTGGTATGATAAATCAGATTTAATCCATCAGAAGCGTAAATCAGATTTAATCCATCAGAAGCTTAAATCAATAAAACTGAATAAAGGATTACCATGAAAGCACATTCCATTTTATTCAATTTGTTCAGGAGGTAGGCTGGAAACTCCTGTCTGACCTTCATTATTAGCCATCACGATTATCCTCTCACTTACTGGAATGCCTTATATCTCCCTATATCGCCAGCAGCAATCATAGCTTGCAAGACCCAGTTGACTCAATCCAGAAGATGCCTCTGAGTTACAAAACACTTGTTACACCTGACATTTTCCTATAGATGTGGAAATGTTCATGATTGCCAATTTCATAACAGACAGCAGTATTCATAATGTGCAATCTACTAAAATTAATTAAATGGTCGGAATATAAATGCATAGGTATATAACATATCACTATGGGAATCACTACTTCATCAAAGCAAAAAAGTACCACACCTCTACTACACTGTTTATTAAACAATCTTAAAAATGTCATCTTCTAAAAAGTTTTACATAAAATATTCCACACTGTTAACAAAGGGTCAAGTTGCAGCCAAGTGACATTCACCATGTTTTCTCATCATTACTTTTTAAGTCCAGACAGGATTTAAAACATGATCTCATAATGCTGAATACTATTTTAAAAAAATATGAAAAAAAATGACGAGTACAAGTTAACCCAGAAAATTACATTTATCATGTCAAAAAATGTATACCAAAATAAGACTACATTTATTGTAAATATTGCAGGAAGACATCATAATTATGCAGTATTTAAGAAGAAGCTGAAACAGGAACTACACAAACTATGATATGTCTTCAGATATGATTGATAATTGGATAAAATTCAGTGTCCTTATTCATTTACATCATATAAAACGTAAACGTTTCTTATATCTGTATTACAAGATTTTCACATACTCAGTTTTCATCACATACCCTCATAACTTTTGTGCTTATCACCGTAAAAACATATTCTATGAAAAACAGTGTTCAACTAATTATACACAGTCTTCAGCATTTAAAAGCTGATGCAAACCTATTCCTCACCTTGTCTCTACCATCTGGATAACAAGGTTTCTTTATAAATTACATTCTAATGCTGCCATTACACAAAACAGCTTTAGAATAAAGGAAACTTTGTTCTTACAAAAAACTTACACTCTACTGATACTTAGGCTCTCGACAAGATTTAAAACTTCACCCTACCATCAGATTAACTTTAATACACAGATAGAGATCCATCAAAAGTCCTGAACTTTCGAATTTACAATTCTCTACCTAATATACTGTACAGGATAAGTACTACAAATTACAGAAGTAACAATAACTTTAAGTGGAAAAATGAACGTGGGCTCTCACAGTCACAAATTAAAAGAGAAATATTTTGTAAAAATCTAAAGTGAACCCTATAAAAATTTGTAAAAGAACTAATGCTATTCTAGACAATGCATATCCAGACATACCCCAATCACAGCAAGAAAAAAATAGACGGAATGAAGTATACAGAAGTTTGTATACAAAAAACTTACACTCCTAAGAATGGTAAATGGAATAATAGTTCAAGAAACTTCATTATAATGGAATAAAATAGACAAGTACAACCACTGTCACACTATCACGATTTAAAATTAAAAATAAAAGTCTACAATACCCTTTTTTTTCTATTATGATACCAATTCTCGCTGAAGACAGCGAGGTGGCCACGGCTTTAACAAATAAAGAGGCATTAGGGCTTTGTCATACACTGCACATCATCATCTTTTCCAAATATTGTTCTGTAGCAAGAAATTATTTTCAGAAAAGCCAACAAAATGCTCTCTATATCCTCACCTCCTCTGTACTATGTATATAATATCAATCAAGATGCTGTTTTTTATTGAAAATTCTGTATTGGCTACAATTTCATCATGATCACTAGATATGACATACACAAGCGTAACTGTGCGAAAGCTATACCTAGAAAAACGGGTGTTTGATTTTTTTTATTATTGTACAGTTTTCTTTCCTTTGGATATGGCCAACCCGCTAATCTTCCAGAAGAAGGAACTTTGCATGATAAAATATACACAAATTATTGTGGCCTTTTATATTAAATACAGATAAATTCCTATATGAAACACTTCTTGCAAATATCATTGCTTTCACGACAATAACACATGGTATCTACTTTGCTTCAGTAGAGCATATTTTACTTGAGTTCCTTACATAAAGACAAAAACATAATTACCAAAGAGTTATACCTATTAACACATTATTTAAAAGGAAATAAGGTTCCTGTATTTTCTACTCAGGCATAATACTTTTATAAGTTCATTTATCTCTTAATTTCTAAAAACAAATAAGGCACAATGGTCAAGAACTCGTTATCATTTTAATAGTTATATCATTCGCCATAAATATGGAGAAAAATATTTCCTGCGGTTATTACCATTAGCTACAGATTCTCATAAACGGCCATTAAAAGAAGTCAAGATACTTATACATCCAATAAATCATCAAGAAAAAAAAAAAGTACCCAATACAAAATAGTTACACACATAATCCAACAATAAAACACTAACATTAACATTCAATATTACCAAGTTATATATTATGCCATCGAATGGCCTCATCTTTCCTATAAAGACCCTTAAATTTCCTTCCATTAAAATTACAGTACATATCTTTAAAAGTAAATACATAATAGCATACTGCACAAACCTGATATGGTGTGGGCTTCTTGTGATTTTTATCATTATGAAAAATGTTTACCAAACTCTAAATATGCGTAAAAAAGAAACGAAATACGGGGGAACACAGAATGGAAACTCAAATGCTTTAATTGGTACAATAAGAATCCTTGAAAGGTACTATATTTCTTAGGTAGCATCAAATTACTTGTGGAATTTGAAGAAACCATTGACGCCATATATGATATCAATATTGGGTATTGATATTATAATTTAATTAATAAATGGCAAAGTATTTGTATGACACCAAAGACCTTTAAAAACTTATCACAACAGCGATGCAAGTGCTGTCATTGCGTTGTCCAGCACGTTATAAGGCGGGTATAAGAGACGTGGAGAGAAAGGAGTTACAAATTCTACTGTACTTTCAAATTAATTCACCTCGTATGATTTGTACCTACACTTAAGTTTAAAAAGAAAAAACAAAAAGGAAAAGGCTGGAAATTAAAAAATTCCACAGAATAACTACAACAGAGATAGCTTCAAAATGGTATCTCTTTCTGAACAAATATTTGTATAGGTAGCTAAAGGTAAAAAAGTGGCAGAGGAATGAACGGAAATTCTATAAAATCAATTTTAAAAGTTTTATCCTTAAAGTAATATCACTTGTTTCATTATCAAACTTCCTGTGGTTAGAAACAATACACTAAAGAGAAATAAGGAGAGGAAGGAATGAGATATTTCCAAAATAAACTCGGTTAGGGTATGTCTTCAAATACTCGCCTCACTGCTAATATTTATGGTATTAGGAAAAGAAAAATGTATGAGAAAAAGTGCTTAAAAAAGGAAATAAAAAATGAACAAACTTTGATAGAGAATTAGCTTTATGATGCTTTCTATGATCAACATTTATCTGAAGAAAAAATATGAAATATTAAAGTAAAAAGTTTGAAGTAATGAAGTTTAATGTATATTCTACTAACATTAAAAGTTTTAATGAAGAGATTCTGCAATGAAAATGGCTAAGAGAGATAAACCTACATCTTACAGAGTGATTTCTATTAATTACAAAGGAGAAAAACTTAATAGTGATGAATGAGAATCTCTAAACACTACCTAACATTTTACAAACATCAAAAACAGTGTATGAAACGTGACATAAAAAATAAAAAGATGATATTCTATTTGCTGAATATGTACAAACATTTCAAAAAAACGAAAAAGGACAGTCTTACACAGCACGTACAAAATTAAGTAACGTGTCAAAAAGGCCATCGATGCATAATGATAAAAACAAAACAAATAATCCAGCAAGAAACTGAAAGTAAAAGTCTGAATTTATTCTTGAAAACTAGCTGTATATTTTCCTTAGGAAAGGTTACAAAAGAAAAAAATTCAATCTTATAAAATACGTCACTTGTGACGATTACGGGAAGATCTAGGATGATAAAAACTGTGCTGGCCACATGCAGCTTGGCTTACGAAGTCTGCATAATTATACGAATTCATTGGATAAAATAACTGCCAAGTTCTCCAATGAGACACACCAGCTGATAAGCCTTCATAAGGCCTACTGTATAGACCTGGCGGAGATGGCTGATAATTACTAGCTGGCGATACACCATACTGTGAATAATAACCGCTGGTGTTGTAATAATTACCTGAAAGGTAAAGGTAACCACTTCCATACCACTGCTTGTATGTGTGTGGGACTGTCCCATATCGTCATGCATTGTCTTTATCGGGACCATCAGATACTACTGGATTATCATGCCCAGACAATTCTGCCCTGGAATTGTGTGAGTGGGAAATAGGATGTACTTTATCCTCACTCTTTTCTTCATTTCTATATTTTGGGTTGAGGTAAGGTACTGGCCACTCAAAATACATGGCCATCATTGATACACTGATTCCCAAAACTAAGAATCCTCCAAAGACGAAGAAGGCCAGAGTCATACTTGATTTTGCAACCTGAAAGTTCAAATGGATGTTTCATATTAAGGAAATACTCTAAAAAATACACGAGCAAAATGAAATGAAAACATCTAACATACAAGACAAATAATCTCTGCTGATGGAAAGAATCTTTGAAGAAACGGCCTTGATAAATATAAATAAGCCTTAAAGGGGAATCTGAATGATTAACTAGCAGAAAAATAAACTTTAAAATACAAAAGGATATAACTAGTTGAAACCTTGTAATTAATTGAAAAAAAAGTTTTCTCCACAATGACACCGAATCCTATTAAAGCCAGCAAGGTAGCCACAAACAAATACTGAAGAGGAGGACCTAATCATATCCTGGCTATGCTTACACTTCTATCAGCATGTTCAAGTAGATAAAATTATACATAAGGAGGAAGGGCTTGCTAGCTCTTACCTATAAATGGCCGGAAGTACCCTGTAAGATTTGGTAGAAGTAAATAGCTTGTAAGTCAGTAATGTAAAAGTAGTGTAATTTATTTCTTCATCATGGATGTAAATAGATACCTCCCATACTATTCCATTAGTGATGATGAACTAATAAGGCTAACAAACAACGACAAAGTACTTCCCAATTATTTATGTATCAATGAGCTTGATAAGATGGTATTTAACCCACTTGATCTTGAAAATGAAATAGATTTGTTTTTGAATAATATGAGAAATGCAACCAACACTTTTTCAATTTATATAGACTTAAATGAACTGTATTCAAATTTAAATAAATCTAATGCATTTTCGGTTTTGTGCATGAACATTAGAAGTCTTGCAAATAATCTTCAAATATTTGTTGATCAATGTTTAGCAGAAAATAATATATGTGATGCAATGGGTTTTTCGGAGACTAGGCTGGATAATGATATTGAATCATTGTATAATATAACAGGGTACAATATGTTGACTCAGAACAGAGACAGGAAAGGTGGAGGTGTATGTATGTATGTAGCTAATAAGTATAGCTAGAGTATTATAAAGGAGTGCAGTTTGATGGAACGATTCACTGAATGTGTTAGTGTACAGGTACATAACGGTAAGGAAAACTGCTTATTGCATCTGTATATAGACCACCAAAGGGGAACATGCCTGAATTCCTTGAAGCTTTACGGAAAGTATTTAATTTTGCAGCAAGAAAAAAGTACAAAACTATTTATTTATTCGGTGATTGGAACTTAGATTTGTTTAAAATAAACGATCAAAGAGTAACTGATTTTATAAACTTAATGTATTCACGTGGCTGCTTTCCAATAACTACTAAACCTACGAGAGTAACTGAAAATAGTGCATCTCTAATCGATCATATCAGGACCACAAATCTTGAAGAAAACATAAGTAATTACATAGTGTACACTGACATAACAGATCATTTCGCAGTATACTCCCAGTTTAAAAAAGAAGAACATAAATTTTATGCATATGTAGAGAAAAGACATTACTTTGATGATAACATAGCTAAATTTACTAGAGATATATCACATGAAAAATGGCAACATATCATAGACCTAAATAATGCAAATGAAGCTTTTAATAAATTTCACTGTACAATTAGAGATAAATTCCTAGACTGCTTTCCTCTAAGAAAATCGACTGTAAATAATAAAAACAACAGATGCCCACACAACGGCAGGATTAAAAAATAGTATCAAAGAAAAACACCGATTAGAAAGGCTTGCATCAAAATGGCCTTTGTCTTTTGGAACCAGATATAAAGCTTACAGGAACAAATTGGTAACACTACTCTGAGCTGCAAAAAATAGATATTTTCAGGATAAGCTTAAGAAGGAACAAGGAAACAGCAAGTCCACCTGGAATACAATAAACAGCCTAATGGGACGAAAACAAATTAATCATTCAAAGGAAATCAAATTAAAAAACAATAATGACCACACTGCTAACATCTTTAACAATCATTTCTTAACTATAGCACAACCAACACAGGAACAACAAAATGTTCAACAAACTCACACCGACAGTTTCTTAATAATCCACCAGACTTTTCGTTTTACTTGTATCCTGTAACAAGGGAGGAAGTCACTAAATATATAAAAACCTTAAAACAAAATACAGCGTTGGGATATGATGAAATTCCATCAAAACTACTCCAGGTCACTGCCCATTACATTGGTACCCCACTTACCCACATAATCAATCTATGTTTTCAGCAAGGATGTTTTCCAGACAAACTAAAATGTGCAAAAGTAATACCTATATTTAAGTCAGGCACTGTGGATGATGAAAATAACTATAGACCTATATCAATCTTACTGTCCTTAAGTAAGTGTTTGAAAAAGCGATTGTTCAAAGACTTAGAAGAATTCCTTGAAAAGTTCAACCTATTATCAAAAAATCCATATGGATTCCGTAATAATAAGACCACTGAAATAGCAATAATGAATTTTGCAAGTGATGTTTATCAAAATTTAGAAAATAAAAACTTTGTTGCAGGGGTTTTCCTAGACTTGTCCAAAGTATTTGACTCATTAGACCATGATATACTAATAGAAAAACTAACTTGTGTGGGTATTAGGGGGACACCATTACAGTTATTTAAGAGCTACTTGAAAAATAGAAAACAAGCCGTATATTGTAATGGGAAAGCATCTTTGATGCAAACTATTGAGAGGGGAGTACCACAGGGATCAATACTGGGCCCATTGTTATTTTTAGTTTATATAAATGATATTTCCAATGCTAGTAATAAATTCAAATATATTCCTTATGCAGATGACACCAACCTTCTCTTGCATGATAATAACCTTGACAACCTGCATTCTGTTTTAAATAGTGAACTAGAAAAAATTAACAACTGGGTCTCTGTTAATAAATTAAAGCTAAATGTTTCCAAAACTGACTATATCTTATTTCAAAATAGATCTGTAGTACACAATATTGGTTAAGTTAATATGAATGGGTATGAAGTTAAAAGAGTTGCTTGTAAGAAGTTTTTGAGAGTAAATTATTGATGAAAATGTAAGTTGGAAATATCATATTCAATCTGTCTGCTCGAAACTGTCCAAGACGTGTGGAATTTTGTATAAGATTCGCCATAACCTGACAAATGAGGCCTTAAAAAGCATATACTATTCCCTGTGTTATCCTCATATTATATACCGTTTGTCCATCTGGGGCTGTACTTGGCCATCAATTGTAAGGGATGTATTTGTAACTCAGAAAAGACTGATCAGAACTATTACATATAGTGGAAAATATGACTCAACTTCCTCTTTATTCAAGGAGCTAAACTTGCTTAGATTTAATTACTTGATACAATATTTCTGTCTTATTATTATACATAGTGATGTTAATGATAACAGAAAATTATTTAGATTTATTCAACACAACCATGGAACCAGAGGTAACAATATAAATTTGATATGTCCACAGCCGAGAACAACCTTGTACAAATTTTCTATTCACCGTTTTGGCCCAAAATGTTGGAATGCATTACCAGATTTAAAAACAATAACTGGCACAACTTTATTTAGAGGCAAAATCAAGCAGCTGTTGATTAATAATTAATACAGTATTGTGTATCATTAAGTCTAGGGTAAGGTCAGGCTACTGTTTTGTTTTATTACAAGATAAGTATAAGATTGCTATATTGGAGCTTTTGTTAACTATTGCCGTCATACTTTAAATTATGCGAAATGTATATTAAACTGCCTGCCAAGGAGCTCTTGCTCAGCAGGCTAGTGCTTCTGAATATAATGTATATATTTATTCATGTATGTATTCTAAATATTTGGCAATAAAATCTATGACTATGACTATGACCATGACCTATTAGTTGGGATAAAATCCAAGGCAACAAATTTAAGGACCAGATAGATATAATGACTATTATATCCTATAACAAATACCTAAAATGCTCGTTTATACAACTTCATTCCCAATAAAACACATATTAAAGAGAAAAATTACTAGATATTCCTTCTTTTTATGAGTGAGACAAAGAAAACATTAAGACAGAAAAAGTAAAATTCTAAGGACAAGGCAGAAATGAGGGAAATATTCACAATAGGAAAAGGACAGGCTGAAAGAATATTCAAAGCACTGAGGACCTAGAGATAAGGCAGGATTAGGCCCTGAGATAACACAGATTCGCTTTTGAAGGTAGGTAGGTTATAAGAATTAGGAAAGACAGAAGGAGGAAGAGTTCCAGAGTCTGGAGGTGAATGGCAAAAACCAGTCACTGCATTGACCAATCCAACAGCTACAAATCTCCACAGAGTACCTGCGTGATGAGGCCACTTGGTGAGTGTTACACGGCCTCAGCAGTGGGAGAAGGATGCAACTCGCCAACTAATCAATCACAGCAGTGATGAAAGTACAGTAGTAGCGATAAATAAGAGAAAGGGATGATACTTACAGCAATGAGGAGGAGAATCCAGATTAAAAGTATGAGAGGGTCAATGATGGGTCTGATTGTCTTAGATTCAACCCTATCAAGGAGATAAGTATAAAAAGAAGCACCCCAGATGTGCGAGAAGTATTATAAGCAGGGATGAATAAGAACTTTATAGATTTTAAATAACTGGGAAGAGGAAAAGTGATGGAAAAAACGAAACAGGACCCCCAATATTTTGGTTGCAGATTTGGAAATTTGGATTATGTGACTCCTCCAAGCCAAGTTAGAGGCTATTGGATTTATAATATGTTACTAGAATGAAGAGGGTAAATTTCGTTAGTGTCGAAAACAATAGGGCTATCAGGAGAAGGAGATAAAGAGACAGCCAAAAACTGTCTTGGAGGCATTAACTTTAACTAAATATTGGGTGTCCCACACAGAAATCCTCTGCAAATCGAAGTTAAGAGTTGTAAAAGTGATACAAGACAGATTACGAGTAGTCAAATGAAGGTTGGGAAGAGAACGTAGAGTAAAAATGAAGGTAGAATCGTCAGCAAAGGCATGGAGAAGAGAGGAGGATGAGGACTGAAGAAGATCATTGATAAAGAGAAGGAACATAGCAGATGAAAGAACAGTCTAGTGGAACATCACTGGTAACAGAATGAGCTAGATATTGCGCCATTAACACCCACAGATATAAAACAGCAGAGAACAGAGAGGAGTAAAGCCATAACCAAGGAGTTTGACTAACACAGCCTTGTGCCAGACTCTGTCAAAAGCCTTACAGATATCAAGGGTAACGACAAAGGAATCCCAAAAGTTCCTCAAAGATGACCATATACGAGTAAGATAGGACATGAGGTCACCAGTGGATCTTGCCTTGCGTAAGCCATACTGGTGATCAGAGATAAGTAAGTTTGATTCAAGATGTTCTAAGAAGTAAGAATTGAGCACATTTTTGAATACTTTGGCAATAGCAGAGATTAGGACAATAGGTCAGTAATTAGAAGAAACAGAGCAGTCATCGTTCTTAGGAACAGGTTGAATTAGAGCATGCTTCCAAGATGATACTGGTTGAGAGAATGAGGCTAATAAGACAGTAAAGCAGAGGAGCCACTTCATCAGCAAATGCCATAAGGAACCTAGCAGGGATACTATTGAGTCCAGATACCTTGTTCGTCTTTAGAGAGCAAAGAATCTTATAGACTTTGCATTAAGAAAGAATAAGGGAAGGCATGGAGTTAGAGAGAGGTAAAGTACGAGGAATAGGGGCGCTGAATTGCTTATTGAAGAGTTGGCAGAAAAATAAGTGCCAAAGAGTATGGCTTTGTCAGTGGGAGAGCAAGCTAAAGAACCATCAGGACGAATGTGAGGGGGAAGGCTAGAACTGCAGAAGTTTTTTGAGAGGTTTTGGGCTAAGGACCAGAGACATTTATCAGTGGGAGAGGAGCTAAGGAGTAGAAACATTTATCAGTGGGAGAGGAGCTAAGGTCATCATCTTACTTTCCTTCTTAAAAAGGAATCTTTAAACCTCTAATTCTGAGCAGTGCAGCGATTCCAAGCTGTAATAAATGCAGAGCAAGTTAAATCAAGAGGAGAGGCTTGGTACGACTGGTATGCCCGATCCATGGCCTGAGCAGTCATGGAACAGGCATAGTCAAATCAAGGATTAGGGGGAAAAAAGTTTTCAAAGAGGAGGGGATGAACACCTCCATTCTTGGCAAATTTTTAGATACATGATCAGGGCTGCAGGACCGAAAGCAGCAGTCATCCCATGGGAAGTCAAAGAGAAAGGTACACAAATATTACTAAACATTAAATACACTACAGGTTCCACAAGACATTACTGTCTATATAAATAAGATACTTAACAATAGGTTACGACTAATATTAAATGCATTTCTACTCCATCTACAATTGAAAACACAGGATAATATCCTGTGGGCATATTTTTTGCTTTGACTCAGCCAACTCCCTTACAAAGGGGAATATGGCTTTCGTATATAGCAGTAGTATACTCTACATGCATATGCAGAAAATTCCATGCCCATATACCCTGCGTATTATGGGGCAACTAAAAGAAATAAGGGAGCAAACCTGGCAATCCTGTGGGAATATTTTCTTTTGCTTTGATTCAGCCAAACCCCTTATAAAGGGGAATATGGCTCTTGTATATAGAAGTGGTATACTCTACATGCATATGCAGAAATAATTCCATGCCCATATACCCTGCGTATTATGAGGCAACTAAAAGAGTTAAGGAAGCAAACCTACTTTTATTTTGTTGCCAAACTGCAACCGAGTGGACTGGTTAGGAGTTCAAGGTAAGATGAAGCCCTGTTGCTTCCCATTTTGATTTGGTTGTGGCTAGCCAGCTGACTCAGTAGGATACAGCATAATAGTGAAAATATAATTAGGCAGTTGTTGTTGTTGCTTTTGTTATTCCTTAAACTGCCTGGCTGAACAGGTCAGTCCCTAAGGATGACCACTGCCAATCCTGGGATATTCCAGAGAAGTCTCATGTGTATATAGTACTGTTGGCATGTGCGTTTGTAAGGAGTGTAATCCCAAAGTGTATTGACAGTATGAGGTGATGTGTTACATCCAAGAGAGATATTATTGAGAGTCATCCAGTCTTTCCTGACAGTTCTTAAGGGCTGGGTGGTGCCCAAAATGCTGCCTGGCAATGTAGACTCTTGTCTTCACACATTAGGGAATATTCAGAAGAATGGATGTCAAAAGATTGTGCATGCAGCAGTATGCTATCACTGAGAGACAAGATGGAAAGGCGACCTAACAAGGTAAGGATATGCTTGCGGTGGCTGGTTTTGGGTGGAGGAGATGTCAGTATATGCGTGATATTGTGTGCTAGTTGTTGTTTTAATGTTCCTGTGTGTAGGTATTCTGCTACAGTGGGTGGAGTTGGTTTGTAGAGCCTGCAGCAAGTACCTGTCTGCCTCTCATGTCCAGCTTCACTATCAAGGGTTTAACCTCTGCAGCAGCAAATTAGAAGAAGGTGCAAAGTAACTCAGAAGAGGAGCAGCAAAGAAAGCAAAACTGCAACAACCAACCCATGCCTCTAATAGGGCACAAAAGCATGGAAAATGCTTCAGTCACCAAAGTGATTACCTAATCATACATTATATGTCTATGGCTACATTCCCACGCCTAACAAAACATTTTTAAAATGATCCTTAACATTAAGGGTGTACTAGTACAAAATAAACATAAGAATTACTCAATCTAACTCTCTTTGGTGGTGTGTGAGAAATTTTTTTTTATTAATTTTTCCTGCATCATGACAGCAACTACAATGGATAGTTTAGTAAAGGGTTGGCATTCCAATCCATCCTGATATTTTTCTCCTGCCAGAGCAAATCTGTGGGATGGGCTTAGGATGAGCAGGATACGAAGAAACCCAGCCGCATCCCTTCTTTTCGGTGCATCCATCCAGCTGGCTTCAGCGGAATTTAGCGACATTGTAATTTTGGAAAATATAGTACTTTTAGGCAAGTGAGGCAGAGCCAAAGAAATATGCACTTTTCAATCACTGAAGTACTACACAATTACTTAAATCCACAATGACAAGAGTTGCTATATGTGAGAGAAGTGGGACTTTAAGCTGTACAATGTTTAGGAAAAATCACGAGTCTCTATTCTGGTTAGGAAAAAGACAATATGTTTCTTCCACAGGTAAGTGCATAAAGCTGTATACTTCATAAAGATATATAAATAAAAACGACATACTCACCTTAGTAGTGTTTTCAGCCAACTGTAACTTCTCTATGACATCTTGTGGCATATCTGTGACAGCCTATAAATTAGAAGAGATGTTTATATATCAGTAAGCAACAATAAAAGTAATGAAGGAAATTGGGTCAACCGGGAACCTCAGTGGACTGTTTCTGGAATTTGGGTCTGGCATGGTATGCTTAACTCTAACTGTGATGATATGATCATGAAGTGAAGGATTTAGAGATAATTATTTTAGCATTCTATTCTTTCTTCCTTGGATTGTGACCACTCCCTTTACAGGAATGGTAAGTACATTTTGCATGGACTAAATAATGATTAAATTACAACTAAATCAAATTAAAAGTAATTCTTAATGAGAAAATATTTCTATAAAACACAAAGGATTTTCTTGATATTTATGGTTGCATTCTTTCCCAAACAGAAGGAATTGTCAACGGAATACTGACACTTTACCATAGTTCTCGGTAGCTGGGTGGCTAGAATCTTGACTTGAAAGTTAACAGACTCAAAACAGAGCCAATCTTTGGGAGTTAGAAGGGCAGCCAGCCTTAATTCCCCAGCACATATTCTCAAGGTTCAACTGTCGGATTGATCCCAGTGACAAGCTGAAAAGCCTACCAAGGAGTCAAAACTTTTTAATACCACAGTCCTAAAAAATTATCTATGTATGTGAGATTCGTAAATGCATTTAATTAAATTTCTGGGAATGATTATACTAAATTTTATCATCTACCGATCTGTAAACAAAGGCCTCAGGCCCACTTGAAAGCAGAGTGGTTAAGTAAAAGGATACATGCATCAACCAAAATACCCATATCTCACAATATGCTCCAAATATCCTCCCTTTTGTTTTCATTCAATCCACACCCTAGCACATTTTTCAGAATTCCAATTACTAGGACTATGGTAAGAGTTTTCCTATCAGAGCTTGTATATATACTTTGACACATCACAAAAAGATAATAAGAGGGGAGGCAGGATCTTGTGAAAAGAGTAACCCCAGGGTGCTCTAGGGATATTCATACTGTATTAACAAGGCAAGTCACCTCACCTCACACCCAATGTACCCTAACAATTCATGGAGTTAACTTTACAGGGGTTCTGGAGATACTCATCATTGTAAGATCTGAGAGGAATTGCTAGTCCCCTTACTCTGCCCAATTATTCTTACATCTTGATACACAAAAGAACATGTTAAATTTGTTCCCCACCCAAAAAGAAAGATGAAAATGCAGAGTAAGGCAGAAAGAATGAATGAAGTATAGGAAACTAAGAGCACTCAACTCCTTGCTTGGATAGAAACCAACCATCACACGAAGTTTTATTATACCTATAAGAACAACAAAAAGAAATTCTGGACAACACTTTTCCCAAAAAAAAGTATTACTTTTAATATATATTTACTAAATTGACATGGAAATCAGCTAATGCCAGCAGATATGACAACGCAGTAAAGAAGTAATGTCATATTGTTACATCATACCCTTCACGTCCAGTTCACTCATATCAGTTGCTCTGCAACAAGAATTCAGGGGAAGATAGATTATCACAAGGCCATTTCCTATTTTTTTTTTTTTTTCAAAACATGATATTATATCCCATTCAAAGCACCTGGGAGGTTACAACTACAGTACATCAAAATACCGAAATAATAAGGATTCTTCACGCCCCATACATTATCATCTCCACTGTAATATGTTTAAAGATAAGAAATGAAATTCAATGAGGATGGAAGTACAACTTACCATCCTCATCCCAGTGAACTGCAAGGAATACGGGAGGGCAAATTATCTTACCCCCTTCGTAAATTAAATTATAAATTGCTATCTAACTTCCTATACTTACATCTTCAAACCAAACAATTGGGAAGATCATTTCCCTAAGACCTGCAGCAGGTTTGACTTCAGCAACATTAGGAATAGCAACGTTGATCTGGAGTCTAGCTTCAGCTCTAACAGGAGATCCTGTTCGCTGTAATAGAAAAGGAAAGTAATAAGTTTTGAATCTTCCATTTCAAAATACAAATAAGAACAGAGGTGAGGCTTAATATTTTGGTTTACTGATCAGAATGCTTAAGAATATATAAATTCTCTATAACCCTTTTATATGTTCTGTGTTTAGACTTTCAGAAATTGTGCATCATTGAGTTTTAAAAAGTGTATCAAAGAGTAGCAAGAGTTGCATCAAGTTTACTATGAGATAAAGTTAATAGTAGCCAGCTATACTCTGACATAGGATGCCTAAAAACTAGAGTTCAAAGTTCAAAGCTCCCAAATAAATTTTCTTTGCATTATGGAGAAAATTAATTTTCTTAGAATATGATAATGCACCATAACTGAATCCACAACTACAAAAAGTGCTCACAGTTAAAAATAAATATAACAAGACCAAGAAACTGGGAGTTACAACCATACTCTTCTTCCTATGAATACAATGAGGAAATCACAAGTAGTTACCCATTTAAATCCCAACTTATTCACTAAATTAAATCACACTTAACATACGGGGCTTATATCAATGTAGAGAGCATGTTTCTCAGGGTTAGGTTTGAGGCCAACCACTGCATTTAGATACTTCTCATCAGCTTGGTAAAAGTGAGGCCAAGAGATTATCGTTGGAGAACCTGTAATTCATTATAGTAAAAGTAAAATAGCCTAATAACATCTAGTCGTAGGATAAACATGGAATTTTTACACATTATCACCTGATATGCTACTTCCATCGTATTTCATTTACCAACAGGACAGTACAAAAAGCATACAAAATTTTTCTTAACGGCATAAAATCTCTATCTATATACAAATGCCACATTTCCTCTTTTAAGGGGGAAGGAATGAGTAAAAGAAAAAAAATGACTCTGTATGGGAGGGAAATACAAATGAGGATTCCCAATACCCTTGCTTCACCCCATTTAGCCGACTTCTAAGACACACTGGAACAATGAGGAGGTATTCTTGCTCCCCCCTCTAACATTATTAACACTGCCAAGACAGAAATATCAGTATACACCTAGTTCACTTTTTACGCATGTTTATAATCCGCGAAATTGGAATAACGCCCCTAAAAAATAATACTAAAAAAATACGAAATACACGAATAACGCCCATGCAAAAAAATTCCAAAAAATATTTTTCATTTTTCATAATCGACTGTCTTAGAGGCACTTTTCTGCCATGCTCCTCCTCTTCTACAGCTTAATACGATCGGATATTATGAAGATAATGGAAAAAATACATTAAGAACAAACAGCAAACAAACTTGTGATATAATATCATCAGGGAAATAGCGTGCGAGGGTGCATCAGCTGACACGGAGGCGGCAAAACGTTTGCAGATAGAGGTTTGTTCTTCCGCAACCTCCTCCTCTTCTACCGCTTAATGCGATCGGATATTATGAAGAAAATTGAAAAAAGCATTAAGAACAAACAGCAAACAAACTTGTGATATAAAATCGTCAGGGAAATAGCGTGCAAGGGTGCATCAGCTGATACGGAGGCGGCAAAACGTTTGCAGATAGAGGTTCGTTCTCCCGCATCCTCCTCCTCTTCTACCGCTTAATGCGATCAGATATGATAAAGAGAATGGCAAATAAGCATTAAGAACAAACAGTAAACAAACTTGCGATATAATATCGTCAAGGAAATAGCGTGCGAGGGTGCATCAGCTGATATGGAGGCAGCAAAACGTTTGCAGATAGAGATTCATTCTCCCGCATCCTCCTCCTCTTCTACCACTTAATGCGATCGGATATTATGGAGAGAACTGAAAAAAGCGTTAAGAACAAACAGCGAAAAAACTTGCGATATAATATCGTCAGGGAAATAGCATGCGAGGGTGCATCAGCTGATACGGAGGCGGCAAAACGTTTGCATATATAGTTCGTTCTCCCGCATCCTCCTCCTCTTCTACCGCTTAATGCGATCGGATATTATGAAGTGAATGGAAAAAAGGCATTAAAAACAAACAGTAAACAAACTTGCGATATAAAATCGTCAGGGACATAGCGTGTGAGGGTGCATCAGCTGATACGGAGGCGGCAAAACGTTTGCATCCTTGTGCTCACTGTCACCATGCATGTCCCAGTGTATGCCTGTTGCCCACCGCATAATAGAGTGCATTAATTTGTTTACTGTACAGTAAATATGTATATCTTTTACACAGTACACTATTTGCATGTTAATATAAATAACTACAGTTCTTTCTGCTTGTTATGTACTTATAAAATATGTTTTACTTATCTTATATCTTTGGTATAGTGTGTATGTACGGTTGTTAAAGTATCTATGTCCATTATCATTGTTTCTTATGGAATATGACTCGTTAAATTACGCGAGTTACAATACGCTGCACTTCTGAGAACCTATCTTTGCGTTATTATAAGAACTAGGTGTACACTCAAATACCAGTAGCTATCTATTTCTTTTAAAAGCTGCCTTCTCCCAGAGAGAGCAGAGACTTGCCATTACCACTTAATATACATTTTTAACTGTAAACATTTACACATAGCCATCTATATGGATTTTGTAAAAACTGAAGATGATCAAGTTATATAACAGTGAATAATGGACTGAGAATGTTAACGAAAATGTATTACATATGTCACTTACCAAATTTACAGGCACTAATATTGAAGAGGCCACCACCTGTACAAGGTGGTCCTCCTACACAGTAGCACTCATTCTCAGGCTTAACGGTCACATTAGCAAATACATCTGCAGGTGGGCTGAACCTTAAATTAAGGAAGTTTCATTAATGATGTGAATTACTCTTTTATTGATGACTCCATTATGCAAAATAGGTACCTGATTATAAATTGCATTTTACAAATATACTAGGTCCCAGGAAGTGAGCATTTAAACACATCATTTATGATTAATAGGTTGGCCATGGCACCAGCCGCTCGTTGAAAAGACTACGACTGAAGGTATCAGGATGCAACTAGGATTGGTCCAGACAGTTCCAAGTTGAGTCTTCCTTCAGAACGGGTCTTTCCTCATGCCTACATCTACACTGAATATTCTGGCGTATTCATTACACATCTCTTACTATTCCATTACATTTGACAAGTCACAACATTTTCCACATCTGTCTCTTTGTCTTTCTTTTTTCCTCACATTTGTTATTATTTATGGAAGGTCCACAGCTAATGGCCCCCAGTACCCGGCATAGAGGGGTGCGAAGAATCTCTGGGGATCGTGTTGACTCCACTATTGGCTTGAGGGCAGACACGCCTGATGGTAGTAATGGTTCTGCCCTTAACCTTGCACCTCCCAATAGATCTGCTTTTTTCACTATTCACCATTCTAACATTCATGGGCTGAACTCTAATCTTTCATCTGTGGAACAGCACTTGGGCACTTTCCTCCCTAACCACCTCCTCCTATCTGAAACCCAGCTGTCTAAACATGCTTCCACTGACCCATTTCAAATCTCTCACTATAATCTGTATACTCGTTTTCGTTCCAAAGGTGGGGTCTGTGCATACTGCAACATTAACACTCCTACTGCGAGGCTCATGGACCTTGAATCTCCTGACTTTGATGTTCTCTGGCTAGAAGTCTATCTCTCCACTACCACTATCTTTCTTTTGCTTCTGCTACTGTTCTCCAAACTCCACCGAGATTGTGTCTTTCTTTGAATATCTGTTCTCGTGCCATGAGTCCTTGCTATCTTCTCACCCACATGCCGAAGTTCTCTACATTGGAGACTTCAATGTACACCACAGTGAGTGGCTTCATTCTTCTCCCACAGATGTGGGAGGAAGCGAGGCCCTTGCTTTCTCCATTACTCACGATCTGGAGCAAATTATCAAACATCCTACTCGCGTTCCTGATCGTCACGAACATGCTGCAAAGACTCTTGACCTAGTCTCTACTTTTAACTCTTCAAACTACTCTTATTCTGGGCTTTCCCCTCTTGGTAAATCTGACCACTCTATGATCTCAGTCTCTTCCAATTTGGCTCCCCCACCACCAATCCCTCCTACTCAGCGCCGCCTTTGGCACTACGAGCGTACCCAACATGAAAATTTGCGTAGCTTTCTCTTTGACTTCCCATGGGATGACTACTGCTTTCGGTCCTACAACCCTGATCAGGTAGCTCTAAAAGTTGCCGAGATCATGACCGCGGGAATGAAGGCGTACATCTCCTCTTCTACAAAAACTTTCTCTCCCTCTAAACATTGGTTTGACCGTGCCTGCTCCATGGCTATCCAGGCTATGAATTGGTCTCACCGATCTTACCAAGCCTCTCCTTCCGATTTAACTCGTTCTGCTTTTATTATAGCTAGGAATCACTGTACTGCTCAGATTCAAGGGTCTAAGACTTCCTTTATAAGAAGGAAAGTTGATGACCTTAACTCCTCTCCCACTGACAAATGCTTCTGGTCCTTAGCCAAACACCTCTCCAAAAACTTCTGTAACTCAAGATTTCCCCCTCTCATTCGTTCTGATGGTTCTGTAGCTTGCTCTCCCACTGACAAAGCCACTCTCTTTGGCTCTCATTTTTCTGCCAACTCTTCTATCAACAATTCCAGCGCACCTTTTCCTCAGTCTTTACCCCTCTCTAAAACTATACCCTCCCTTACCCTTTCTTCATGCAAAGTTTGTATGGTTCTTCGCTCGCTAAAGAAGAACAAGGCATCTGGTCCCGATGGTATCCATGCAAGGTTCCTTAAGGAGTTTGCAGATGAACTGGCTCCCGTGTTTTGCCATCTTTTTTGCCTCATTCTGTCAACCAGTATCTATCCTTTATCTTGGAAGCATGCTCTAGTTCAACCTGTTCCTAAGAAGGGTGACCACTGTATTCCTTCTAAGTACCGAACTATTGCCCTAATGTCCTCAATTGTTAAAGTTTTCAGAACTTTCCTCAATTCTCACTTCTTGAAACGTCTTGAATCTAACTCACTTATCTCCGATCACTAGTACGGCTTCTGCAAGGCAAGATCCACTGGTGATCTCCTGTCCTATCTTACTCATGTATGGTCATTGTCTCTGAGGAACTATGGGGAATCCTTTGTCGTCGCCCTTGATAACTCTAAGGCTTTTGACAGAGTCTGACACAGGGCTCTGTTGGCCAAACTCCCTGCCTATGGCTTTACCCCTTCTTTCTGTTCTCTGATTTTCAGTTTTCTTACTGACCGTTTTATATCTGTAGTTGTTGATGGCGCGACATCTAGCCCTTTCTCTTTTACCAGGGGTGTTCCACAGGGCTCTGTTCTTTCACCAACTCTGTTCCTTCTCTTCATCAATGATCTTCTGCAATCCCCATCTTCCTTTTCTTCTTTATGCCTATGCTGATGATTCTACTCTTCACTTTTCCTCTGCCCTTTCTTCAAAACCTTCATCTGCTACTAGTAATCAATCACGTATCACTCTTTCTTCTACTCTTAACTCTGATTTGCAGAGAGTATCTGAGTGGGGCACTCAAAATTTAGTTAAATTCAATGCCTCCAAGATACAGTTTCTGGCTATTTCTTAATCATCTTCTCCTTCTGATAACCCTATTGTCTTCGAAACTAATGAAATTTACCCTCTTAACTCCATCAACATATCAGGAATCCATATAGCCTCTAACTTGTCTTGGAGGAATCACATAATCCAAATTTCTAAATCTTCATCCAAAAACTAGGGGGTTTTGTTTCATTTTCGTCACTACTTTTCCTCTTTGCAGTTACTTAAAATTTACAAAGGTCTTATTCATCCCTGCTTAGAATACTGCTCACACATCTGGGGTGCTTCTTCCTTTACATATCTTCTTGATAGGGTTGAATCTAAGGCAGCCAGACTCATTAATGATCCTTCTCTTACTTCTAACCTGGATTCTCTCTCTCTTCGCCGTAAGGTATATTCTCTTCGCTTTTCTATCGCTACTACTTCGATCGCTGCTCTGATGAGTTGGCGAGTATCCCTCCCCCACTGCCGAGGCCGCGTAACACTCGTCACGTGGCCTCATCTCACAGGTACTGTGTGGAATTTGTAGCTCGCGGATTGGTCGGTGCAGTGACTGCTTCTTCCCATCTACCTCCAAACTCTGGAACTCTCTTCCTCCTTCTGTCTTTCCTAATGATTATGACCTTTCATCCTTCAAAAAGCAGATCTATCGTCATCTCAGAGCCTAGTCCTCCATATCTCTGGGTCCTCTGTACTTTAACTTTTTTCTGTCTGTCATTTTCCTTTGTGTGACATTATCACATCTCTGCCTTGACCTTAACCTTTTTCTTTTCCTTCGTCTTGGTATTTTCTCGTGCCTGGGCCTTTATTGATGAGGGCAGTTTCTGCATGTCCCGGTGTCACACTCATAAAAAAAAAAAAAAAAAAATAGCATTAGATATATATGTAAATATTATAAAATTGGAACTGACTGGGCAACATTCAAATACAAGTACAGAAATAGAGTAAGAATACAAGTTTTGAAAACTAATCAGTAATGGATCAAGATATACACATAACCTATTACATACTTTAGGTGGATAATCTATCTATATCTAAAACTTTGATAATAGTGTATCAGGAAATGCATAACTTACCCGTGTAAACTACTTTGCAAGAGAGGGAATTAAGACATTCTAAAATTTTTTTAATATTGTACTGTATCAAGAAATGCATGTGACATGCCTTAATAAACAACCCTGTGTAGGATAGCAATATACATACATACATATACCTTGGCTGTTTCCCCCTTTAATTGGGGGGTAGCCGACATCAAGAAAGGAAAACAAAATAGGGGGATTACTTTGCTCTATGGGCAATGACGAGGGAGCTAGCGACCGTTCAGATGGCACTGCTGGAGTGCCACAGCCCATCCTCCCGGCTCTTCCACAACCTGTGTCGCTTCACAACTGCCAGCTCCTCCTACTGCCCCTACCACAGGGCTATCTCTGTAAGATGCAGCCCCGTGGTAACAGCAGATGCTCATCAG
>JAXCGZ010019966.1:0-5000 GCA_037179515.1 Halocaridina rubra
TGTCACCATATCCCCCCTCACTCTTCTAGCTTCGAGTGATGGCAAGTCTAATTCCCTCAGCCTCTCATCATAACCGAGATCGCGTATTTCTGGCACCAGTTTCGTGGCATGTCATTGAACTTTTTCAAGCTAAGCTATGTGCTTTTTCAAGTGCGGATTCCAAAAGGGGGCTGCATATTCGAGTTTTGGCCTCACATAGGTTACATAAATATTTCTGAACATTTCCTTGTCCATGTGCCTGAAGGCTACCCTTACATTTGATAAGAATGCATATGCTGCCCTTACTACGCCATTTATATGTATTTCTGGAGACAAATCTGCCAGTATGTTTACTCCTAGATCTCTCTCATTTTCTGTCTCTTGAAGTTGTACTCCAGCCACCGAGTAGTCAAGCTTGGGCCTTCTTGCACTTGTACCCATTCTCATTACCTTACATTTTGAGGTATTGAATTTCATTAGCCACTTTTCTGACCACTCATGCAGATTATTTAGATCCTCCTGAAGTTCTCTACCATTGTTCTCGTTTTTTACTTTCTTCACAATCTTTGCATCATCTGCAAACATATTCATGAATGAATTTACAGACTCTGGTAGGTCATTTACATATACAAGGAACAAAAGTGGCTATAAAACTGAACCCTGTGTGTGTGTGTGTGTGTGTGTGTGTGTGTGTGTGTGTGTGTGTGTGTGTGTGTGTTTGTGTGTGTGTGTCTATATATACATATATATACATAAATAATATATATATATATATATATATATATATATATATATATATATATATATATATATATATATATATATATATATATATATATATATATATATATATATATATATATATATATATATAATGGCATAGATCAGAGAAGATTGCATAATTTACTCAAAGTCTCAAGACACCTTGCCTCAAATATCCGGTTTAAGAGAGGGTAACATATCTTTTCGCCAGAAATGCTTATCAGCAAAAGTTTCCAGCATACGGGGTTTGCGATTTATCAAGGGCCAAACCATCATCGTCAGGCTAATTAAACGCTGTGGAAAAGAATTCACTTGGAGATAGACGATAACTAGAAAGTTAAAAGAAAAGAGCAATGGCTATGGAAGGACAGGGAAGAAGACAGAAAGGAAAGAACGAGACAAGGTGCATGGATAGCATTAGCTGAAAACATGAGAGAAGGGCCAAAATACCAACATGACAGGCGACAGAGGCAGGTGGAGGCGGAAAAAAATAAAAAAGCTACTCCATATAAAGACAGGTTTATAAAGCTGATATATATATATATATATATATATATATATATATATATATATATATATATATATATATATATATATATATATATATATATATATATATATATATATATATATATATATCAACACGTGGTGAAGTGGTTATGGGAATTATAACGGCTGATAATTTTAATCTTAATTTATATCATCATGACTATTATGCATTTTATTCCCAATGAACTTAACTGGTTGCCTTCTTCTTCTTTTTTTTCTTCGTTTTTTCTTTCTTCTCTTCATTATCTTCTTATTTAATGTCAGTTCTTCTCAAGTTTATGTGGGGCCAATGTTTACCACTAAGCACTCAAAAAGATACTAATATAATAGTAACGTCTCAATATTTTTGGTATTATATATATATATATATATATATATATATATATATATATATATATATATATATATATATATATATATATGCAAGGGCCACAATCCCTTTGTACGGGTAGGTGGCCAAGTCAAAGCACACACAATTCACCAGGGAGACAATTCAACCCATCTTGCACCTCTCAATTTGTCAGAGATAAAGGAACACAACTTCCCCCCCCCTAACGCAACGACTGGGTCACCCGCAGTGTAAGTGAATAAAGGTATTCTGACATATTACTTACTATTATTATTATTATTATTATTATTATTATTATTATTATTATTATTATTATTATTATTATTATTATCATTATTATTATTATTATTATTATTATTATTATTATTATTATTATTATTATTATTATTATAATTATTAGCATTATTATTTCAGAAGCTTCGATATACACTTATGATCAGTCGACATTCAGTGTAGACGAGAAAATGAAGGAAACCTACAATGAAAATGGATACATACTTATAAGGTACGAGAGAAATTACACACACACACGCACGCACACACACACGCACGCACGCACACACCTACATACACACACGCACGCACGCACACACGCACGCACGCACACACATACACACACACACACACATACACATATATATTTAATTTCACGCAAAAATATACAACATCGAAAGACGTAAACACAGTCAAGTTTTCCCGTCCCGCGGTAAATGTCAAAAAATATACAGCCCCATTCTTTACATATTAAAACAAGCATTCTGAAGAAAAATCTATACTAAATAGAATTAAAAAAAAAGTATTTTCCTTAAATCATATATACAAATTATACTTTAATTACGATAGCATTATAAATCAACAAAAGAAAAACCAGTTTACAATTAAGTCTTAACTAATCTAGATCAGGTTCTGAAAATTTTAATGCAAAGTTGGTTATCATATTTAGGCTCGTATTTCACGGAGTTCCTCGGTAGTCACCGTGGCTCAAGCGGTAGCGCCTGCGACTTTGAGGCGTCAGGTCGAGGGTTCGTGCCCCGTCACGGTATGAGGTTAGCAAGGGCATGCACTCAGGGTAACGATTACATCTGCCAAAACAAGTCCTTCGCAAGAAGGCAACCGTCCTAGCCCTTGGTTAAAAAGGGAGTCCGTGACGTAAAACCGGAACTTAACTGAACTATTATTATTATTATTATTATTATTATTATTATTATTATTATTATTATTATTATTATTATCATCATTATTAATTTAATCATCATCAAAATAACAAAAATAATAAAAAATTTATTATTATTATTATTATTATTATTATTATTATTATTATTATTATTATTATTATTACAACTATTATGATTATTATAAAAAAACGTACATCTCTACACTGAACTCGTACATATGACGTTTTCCAGGAACCTCCTCAACGAAGCAGAATCGCAGAAGCTGAAAAGGTCTCTAGAAAGGCCAGAAATCCAGGCCAATGCTTACTTCACTGAAGATGACAAGAACCGGGAAACACCGATGGTCCTCTGGTTCTACATTGGCGATGACATTACGGGTGTTGTGGCCAGTATGGAAAAGATTGCTGGAACTATGGAAAAGGTTAAATTGCTAAAGTCACTCTTCCATTTCCTTATGTCTGGAAAGGAAATTATGAAACCAGTATTAAGAGTTCCTTGAAGGAGAGGGGCAAGAATACCTGTTATTATTATTATTATTATTATTATTATTATTATTATTATTATAGTCACCGTGGCTCAAGCGGTAGCGTTCATGATTTTGAGGCGTCAGGTCGAGGGTTCGCTCCCCTTCACGGTCTGAGGTTAGCAAGGGCATTCACTCAGGGTAACGATTACGTCTGCCAAAACAAGTCCTTCGCAAGAAGGCAACCGTCCTAGCCCTTAGTTGAAAAGGGAGTTCGTGACGTAAAACCGAAACCAAGCCATTATTATTATTATCATTATTGTAGTCACCGTGGCTCAAGCGGTAGCGTCCGCGACTTTGAGGCGTCAGGTCGAGGGTTCGCGCCCCGTCGCGGTCTGAGGTTAGCAAGGGAATGCACTCAAGGTAACGATTACATCTGCTAAACCAAGTCCTTCGCAAGAAGGCAACCGCCTAGCCCTTGGTTAAAAAGAGAGTCCGTGACGTAAAACCGAAACAAAAACAAAAAACAAAATTATTATTATTGTTATTATTATTATTATTATTATTATTATTATTATTATTATTTATTTATTTATTTTTTTTTTTTTTTGCTTCTAGCTAATGGGCGGTGACGAAGTCTACCATTTCAGTAGTAAACTGCTAATGAAGCCACCCCAAATTAGCGGTTCCTTTGTTTGGCACCAGGATTATGGGTAAGATGATATAATTATCCTATTTAACTTTTTTAATATATTTAATTAGTATAACCACTATTAATTCCGGTGCCAATTACTAAAAGGAGCTTAAAGACGTCCTTCAAGTTTTAACTTATTTCATTTTATAGTTTTTGTGCAAACTACTGAACAGACATACAAGCCTATTCTCTTGACTTAAGCCAACATGGCATTCTCCTGGTGTAAAGATATATGAAGACTGGTCTACATAAACATGACCTGACATGGCAATCTCCTGTCTCAAGGCATTACGAAGACTGGTCTGACATTTTTGACAAGCTGACATGGCATGTTCCAGGTTTAAAGCTATTCGAATACTGGTCTGATACCTGACATAATCTGACATGGCAATCTCCTGTTTCAAGGCTTTACGAAGACGTCTGACATTTTGGATGAGCTGACATGGCACGCTCCAGTTTTAAAGTCATTCGAATACTGATCTGATATCTGACATAAGCTGACACGGGCACTCTCCTGTTTCAAGGCTTTACGTAGACTAGTCTGACATTTTGGACAAGCTGACATGGCATTTTTTTTCTGGCTCAAGGCTTTACAAAGGCTGGTCTAACATTTGGCATAAGCTGACATGGCACTCTTTCTGGCTCAAGGCTTTACGAAGACGTCTGACATTTTGGATAAGCTGACATGGCACACTTTTTGGCTCAAGGCTTTACGAAGGCTGGTCTAACATCTGGCATGAGCTGACATGGCACTTTTTCTGGCTCAAGGCTTAACACAGGCTGGTCTAACATTTGGCATAAGCTGACATGGCACTTTTTCTGGTACAAGGCTTTACGAAGGCTGGTCTAACATGTGGCATGAGCTGACATGGCACTTTTTCTGGATCAAGAATTTACGAAGGCTGGTCTAACATTTGGCATGAGCTGACATGGCACTTTTTCTGGATCAAGGCTTAACAAAGGCTGGTCTAACATTTGGCATGAGCTGACATGGCACTTTTTCTGGCACAAGGCTTTACGAAGGCTGGT